>APFE031189140.1:33053-73689 GCA_000404065.3 Pinus taeda
TGAGAATATCACATTATTCCTAACTACTAGTGGTCCCTTACATGATGCGGGTTAACCACTTTATTTATTAACTATGGCCCATCACATTATTACCTTATTCCCTTGGGTACCTCCCTTTATACCCCATAGCCATAATATACCACCTGGGTATACTACAAAGAACAACCTCTCAGAGAACCCTATATATTAGATCATGTAATCACCTTCCAAGTAGCTATTTCCACCATTGGTTTGATTTCAAGGCATACATATTTCCTTCATATTATTTTATTCTAATATTTGCCTCTACTTTAAAGGATGCTCAATTCTTGTTTCATTCCTCTATTTCCTACTTTGGTTTCTCCAATTTATGTACTTTCTCACCTTCATCTCAATTAGAGATTAATTCTTGAAGCTTCGTTTTCTCCTTCTTCTAGTCTTATATCAAAGTTACAACCAAGTTAGTGACAATATTGTTAATTTGAGTCACTTCCTCACTATGTGAGATATATACCAACCATTTGAGACATATGATTTTCCAAATAGGTCATGGGATGTTGGTTCTCATTAGTTTATGTTTCATTGTCCAAGTTTTAGTTGTGATTTTTTTTCCTATAGAACCAATGTCAAGGTCTAAGGCAACCCCCTCTTGCAACTTTCTCAATCTAGTTAGCATCCATGGCTAACACCCCCCCTCCTCCCCCCCGCCCACACAAGGTTAGGAGCTACTATCAATAACTATGGCTTGTTACAAATGTGGTATGTAATTGAAGGGCTATGATCAAACAATTCACCAACATAGATCATAATATGCAAAATAATAAAGTAAATTATAGACTTGAAGTTTTAATAAGTAATCGTGCAATATAATAATGATTGTGTTCTCTTTAACAAATCTATGCTAAAAGAAATATCAATGCAATAATTGATACATAAAAACACAAGAAATATACTAGAGAAAACCATTTTGGAAAATATACAACTTCAAAATGGCTATGTTGCTCTAATTTTATTATAAATTGTGGTTTTGTAGTGTTAAAAGCACTATGAATATCAAACACATGAATGTCAATCATAATTACACATTTAGTCACTACAAACATACTTCTACAACCCTGAACTAGTTATTCAACTATAATTTGTCTAAGTTGATCTCTCCAATCTTTGCACACAATGGAATTTTGGTGCCAATATGACCTATGGTTAATCAATTATATCCTCTATTACTATGAAAATCTCTAGTGCAACCTCCTCATTTTCTAAGCAACCAAATCCATCTTCCATCGATGCCATCCCTTTTATTTTTACTACTCAATGGTATATGGGAGGCCTACAACCTTTGCAACTGTTTACCCAAAGAAATAGTTATAATCATTGGAGTGCAGACCTCTTGATTCATATTTTATTGAATTCTACCAATTTTTGTTTTTCTTGGTTTGTCATGCAACACGTTGTGATTAGTTAAAGGGGCCATGTATTAGCATTATGGGTTGTTGTGTAACTTGTCAAATAGGCAATAACCCTTTAGTTTTGGTGCACCTTCTTTTAATATGTGAAAGTATCCATGCCAAGGAAAGCATATATCATGTGCCACATGCTTGCTCTACATGCATTTTCCTTGTCTCTTATTCCTTATTCCCTTTCTTTATTACTTTGGTTTAGAGAGTAGAGTTATAATCCCTCAAAATCCTAATTTATGTTTTTTTCCTTTCTTTGAGCCTTGTAGCCCTAAATATTTGTTCTTACATAATGTGCAAATGGTAGAGGCAACCCTTTGTCTTAAGTCCTTTCTCCACTTTTCTTTCCTATCATGTTCACATTCCTCATTCCTCCCAACTTAGAATGACCTTGCCTCCATGAGATCTACATCTCCACGTTATCTATAGCTCTACACACAACTCTTTTCATAACCTTATCTTTGTGCATCACATAGAGGACAAATTCCTTTCCTCCTTTTATAACTCCACATGGCCAAAACTTTTCATTATTTTTCCTTATATTATTTAAAAATATATATAATTTTGAACTTCTCCAAGACAATGATAAGCAATCTTCCAATAAGGCTACTAAAACAAGGTTCAAACATGGAATTTAATCAAGGCCCTTAAGAACAAAATCTACTAGAGAAATGGTGACATCCATTTTGATTTTTCCAAGTTCCATTCATATCACTGACTAAGGAGGATAAATTATACCTTTAACCATACTATCAAATTTATAGGTATGTGTGAGTGATCTTCTCAATTGTTATGCTTGGTGTACCATAGATATAGGCAATCAAAATGATTATATAAAAGGAATCTAGTGACACCTACATGGCTTCCTACATAATCAAGGGTATGTTGAATAACAAACCCATAAAGAATTTGTATCTGCTAAAGCATAATTTATAAAAAAATATCACATTTATGTTCACTTATCTTTTCATGATGAGGGAAAACCAAATTCAAGAAGTCAAACATCTTTCCTCACAAATAATAGTGTAGAGACAAATATAAAACGCATTCTTTAAAAATAAAGACATATAGAATAAAATATGATATTAAATATGATAATGATTATATTTATACCAACAAACCCACCTCCTCTCATTGTCCTATGTTTCCCCCTCCCCCACGGGTGCACACACACACACATATCTCAAAAGCATAGAAATGTACAATTTAAGATGTTGAAGCAATATTTTGTAATCATATAACAATTAAACTATTTCCCTCTAAATCTTAATCCTCTCATTATTATATCAATGTGGATGAAAAAAATCCACAAGGTAATCCAATGGATAAATGTTTGTTCATTCACATGTTGATTTTTGTTGAGAAGAGGTTTTAATGTAATGAGATTTCTCCACTTTCTTAATAATTTGACCCCGTTTGGTTGCATAATAAGTAGAAAAGGCGTGATAGTCTCTATTATTTATGTGTCTTAATATAAGTGATAGTGCTCAAAATGACATCTTTTCAACACCCACCCAATACCTTTTTGAATACCTTTTTTCCTTTTCCATCTCATTTTGATACCCTTTTCATCCATAATGGTGCATTTTTGTCAAGGTATAATTATCCCCCTAATATGCCATTTCAATACTTATTCTTTTGCATTTGTAAGAGATTACTCCTTGATATGCTAATAATGGTATAAGGAACGAAGTTGCACAAGTACCCTCTGAGCTTAGGTGTTGCAACTCTCTCAATAATTTCTACAACTTCCCACAAGACACAAGTGTTGCAACTCTCTCAATAGTTGTTGTAACTTTCTGCGAGACACAGGTGTTGGAGCTCTCGAGTATGAGTTATTCCAGCCCTCTCCTTGAGTATAGTTGTTGCAACTTTGAGTTTCTTCCTTCTTTGTTGCAACTCTAGGTTGTTGCCACTGTTATTGAAAATCTCACATATTCAATGTTGCAACTCTTGTTTATTGTGACTCTCACTATTGATGTGACTCACACCACATGGTCGTTGTTGCAACTCACTCAAGGTTGTTGTTGCAACTCTAAGAAAGGGTGTTGCAACTCCACGCTAGTTGTAATAGTGCATCAATCAAATGAACAATTGTCATTTGTGGACTGGTTAGGTATTCAAACAACAAATCTCCTCACACATGAAAATGACATAGGCGAATAGGCATTGAGTGGAGGAATGAATAACTCAGTTGTCATTTTTTATTCAGCTAATTAAGTCATCATGTACTTGAATTTTTCTATCTTTTGGAAAGTTGATGTAACATTATGGAACGTGCCAATTCTCATAGTTGCCCATAATCTGCTTTGATTAATTTAGATAAAGAACATTATCTATAGAAACCTACTTAGTTAGAAAACTAGGGGGCAGTTGATTAATTAGAAATGAGTCCTTTATTGTAATTCTTGTTTTCTACAATATAAAATCCCTTTTCATTTTGTTTCATCTAGAATGTTCTATGTATCTAGCACCTTACTGCTTTTGTAAACCAATGTCTCACCTAATGAGGTAGGTCCCCCTCCTTAGTGAGGTATTTTCTATACTTTATAGATAGTTATAATATCTTTTGTATGTTTCTTTTATTTCCAATGATTCCTTTAATTAGTATTTAGTTGAACTTTGATGTTTCCTTTGCTACAATTATGGAGTTTGATTATTGTCACGCTAATATTTCATATTGTTGCAACTTTGAATTTCAATTGTTGTAACTCTAACATTTCATATTTACTACAACTTTGATAGTTTGTATAATTGTAATTATGTGATGTAGGTTTATTGTTGCAACTCTATAGTGTATATTTATTGCTATAATTCACTTCTTAATATTAACACTAAGTATAGACTAATATATGGAGTTTACATAGCAAATCATGACTTGCGTCATCGATATAACTCCACATTGACACCAAAATACTCTGTTTCTTTTCCAAAATTGCAATATTATGTTTTCAATTATGTTCCATTTACAAAAAAAATCTATAGACTTGTTTATTTATGAACAAAGTTTGGTTTAATGATTTGTGAGTTATTGCATTTCATATTGTAGATGTAACTACATTTTTATTATAGTAACCAAGATCATCTTAACAACTAGAAAATGTCACCTTAGATACCTATGTGATTTACTTTCCTACTAGTGTGATATTTACTTTCTTGCAAATGTGACATTTACTTTGATGCAAGTGTGCTCTTGCACATTCCTGCAAGTGTGGATTGGATTGCAAACAGGTTTCTCCTAGTGAACTTTGAAATCATCCCAATATTTTTTCATTTGAAATTCATTTAGGTTACTACAATTTCATATTTTACTAGCATAGACAATGTACCATAGTTCACAGGTTCCATATGAACCGCAAAATTGATAATTAAATGTACATTTTTCTGATTGTATTTATGAACAAATGTAAAGGTAATTAAAATGATGCAGGAGCATCCGAGCACCCTTCATTAAAATCATAATCCAATTCTATGAAAGAGGAAACGCGGACAATCATTGTAAACCGGGGCAAATTCTGTTTAAACAAAGCTAAAGTGATGGAATTAATAAGGCTTGATTAAATGTAAGTATCTGCCATGTATGCGTATAGAGAGATTTAGGGGTTGGTTTGAGTGATCTTAGGAGAAGATCATGGATGTAGAATGATCCATGATTCTGTAGTTATTTCTATAAATTGTGTAACTGCGTGTTGTGAGAGAGAGATTGGATACAATGTAGTCGTAGGAGAATTTGTGACTAAAGCGGAGATGCCTTAGACTATAATCTTGTTCTCTATATAATTGAAATATAGTGTGTTGTCTGGATTTTGTGTACCTGTATATTCTTTACATATAGTTTAGATGTATGCGTTGAAAGAGTTAAATCCCGTGTTTAGGTTTATTGATCGACCATTGATCACTATAAGGATTGATGGCGATCCAATGATAATATGATATCATAGAGTGAGTGTTGTATGGAGTAATGTGAGCGCCTTAGATAAAGTAAGGCAGATCTATGTTATAATATGAATTCTACTAATAAGTGAATGAGATCAGGTCAACGGAGGATATTGAATAAACACAGTGGAAACCGTTGTATCATCTAGATCGACGGATAATATTGGCAGAACGTGAGAAACCTAATAAGTTTGTGGAGAATCCCCGGAGTATGGATCATCTGATCAACAGATCCATAGATCTAGCAGTCATCACGTGGCTACAGGCACTGAAGTCTAACTCTAAAAACGGACCCGAGAAAATCATTAAACCGAATTTACGATTTCAAAGGATCAGATCGTCCATTGAATAACTGATCAAACGCATATCGCATCGGAAGATGAACGAGAGTTAATTTCAAAATCAGACACGATGAGGTCTTATACAACGGGGTTAAAACCTTGTTGAGTTCCGATAATCGTGATTGTCCATTGGTGGATTGGTCGGATAGTAATCATACTTGAATGTGCACATTGGTTAACGCGCTGGACGGACCCGATATGTTATCAACGCGGGTTTATTTCCTTTTGAGTTCTGGATCTTAAACGTTAAGGTGGTACCGATGTTCGTTGGTCGGGTTTTGTTGTACTGTGTTGTTTGTTAACTGACTAGTGATTAGATGGGTTAGTTGTGAAGCCCGCTAGTTTAAAGGCTTATGATGTATATGTGGGCCCCATAACCCATAGGTCCACGCAGAGTTATGTAAAGATGCAGCTTTGCTGCATAAAAGCGGCTTAGCTGTCATCATTTTTGGTATCAGAGCAGGGAAAATATTTCATGCGAGAAGGAGTTTGCGAACAAAAGGAGGAGGTATAGTTATATTGAATGTTGGAGAGTTTATGGTCTTCATATTGTCGTGCAGGTAACAATAGAAGAAGGTGAGAAAACTTGCAGAAACCTAGAGCATGGAGTGCTCATATGGTTCCAAAGAAGAGAGAACTAGAGAGATGCCGAAAGACTGAGCTCAGAGGAGAGAAGCTTGGTGAGGCATGTGTAGTAGGGAGGACTTGTTACTGTAAAGGTTTTGTTGTAGCTCATAGAAAGATCATAAAGGCAATTCCATAGAGGATGTGGGTAGAATTGCTAAGGGATGAAGGAGAAGCATATGACCAGGAGTCCATAAATTTTTGTACCTTGGGAGTCTAATGCAGGAGCATCCGAGCACCCTTCATTAAAATCATAATCCAATGTTGTGAAAGAGGAAACGTGGAAAATCAGTGTAAACCGGGGCAAATTCTATTTAAACAAAGCTAAAATGATGGAATTGATAAGGCTTGATTAAATGTAATTATCTGCCATGTATGCATATAGAGATATTTAGGGGTTGGTTTGAGTGATCTTAGGATAATATCATGGATCTAGAATGATCCATGATTCTGTAGTTATTTCTATAAATTATGTAACTGCGTGTTGTGAGAGATAGATTGGATACAATGTAGTTGCAGGAGAATTTGTGACTAAGGTTGAGATGCCTTAGACTGTAATTTTGTTCTGTATATAATTGAAATATTGTGTGTTGTCTAGATTTTGTGTACTTGTATATTGTTTACCTATAGTTTAGATGTATGCATTGAAAGAGTTAAATCTCGTGTTCAGGTTTATTAATTGACCATCGATTACTATAAGGATCGATGGAGATCCAATGATAACACGATATCATAGAGTGATTGTTGTATGGAGTAATGTGAGCGCCTTAGATAAAGTAAGGCAGATCTGTGTTATAATATGAATTCCACCAATAAGAAAACGAGATTAGGTCAACGGAGGAGATTGAATAAACATAGCAGAAACTGTTGGATCATCTAGATCGATGGATAATATTGGCGAAATGTGAGAAACTTGACAAGTTCATGGAGAAACCCTGGAGTAGTTCTGGATCATCCGGTCAACGGATCCATAGATCTAACAGTCATCGCGTGGCTACAAGCGCTGAAGTCTAACTCTAAAAACGGACCCGATAAAATCATTAAATCGAGTTTACGTTCCGAAGGATCGGACTGTTCGTTGACTAGCTGATCGGATGCATATCACGTCGAAAGATGAACGAGAGTTAATTTCAAAATCGGACGCGATGAAGTTTTATACAACGGAGTTAAAACCTCATTGAGTTCCGATAATCGTGACTGTCCGTTGTTTGATTGATTAGACGGTAATCGCGCTCAAATGTGCGCATGGGTTAACGCATTGGACGGACTCAATATGTTATCAATGGGAGTTTATTTCCTTTTGAGTTCTAGGTCTTAAATATTAAGGTGGTACCGGCATTCGTTGGTCGGGTGTTGTTGTATTGTGTTGTTTGTTGACTGACCAGTGATTGCATGTGTTTGTTGTGAAGCCCACTAGTTTAAAGGCTTCTGATGTATATGTGGGCCCATAACCCATAGGTCAACGTGGATTTATGTAAAGGTGTAGCTTTGCTGCGTAAAAGCGGCTTAGCTGTCATCATAAAATCTCACCAATAATAAAAATACATTTGATCACATTGATGTAAGGGAGTCGTGAACCCTTTTCCAAATAGAATCACATAACATAATATCACAGGTGGAAAACCAATGCTTTGACATGACAAAATCCTCAATAACGTTGAGATCATTTGCAATCATGTACATTTGCTCTTGTAGAGCTTTGATATCACTTGGTGTGAGAGAAGAAACACCACCACTTACAGTTCAAGGTAATTCACAACATATTCTAATATCACTATAATATTAGAAAACACATACTTTGAAAATATATACAACGAATGAACCTTGTAATGTTACAACTATAAAAGCAATGCATCCACTATAGTATTCTCTTTTGCAACACAAATAATTGGATGCTACAAAACACAAACCTACACTAACCCATCATTTTTATACAACCACTATGCTCCTTTAGTGCAAATCAAACTTCGTTTAAGTCATTTATACAAAAGGGATTGGGACATAACATAGACTAATGATAAACAATATACCAGAAGTAGATTTGTTGGTAACTTGTGGATTATGGACCCACAATGTTCATTTGCTAGATGAGTGTATAAACACATGTGAAATAATTTTTCACCATTCACACAAGAAATACAATTGGAATACACCAAATGTTACATAGAGTATTAAATCATCCAAGTTTCACCTACACACAATGAATTATAATTCCAATGCAATGCCTTCACACATACCCTCTTTACAAAACTTTTAGGCTCAAAAATGTCTTCATACTTGGTTAACATTCATGTGTGTGTGTGTGTGTGTGAGAGAGAGAGAGAGATAACATTCATCCATTTCTCCTCCACAACAGTAATAAACAACTATAAGATCTACACAATGCATAATATAACGACAAATGTACACATCATTCATTCACACATTAGATAGTCATTTATAGCTCTCTCTCTCTCTCTCTCTCTCTCATTTATTTATATAAAAAAATAACTAAAATGGCTTGATAGTTGTATATCAACATACAAATATTGTTGGTTTGTTATGTTAAAAGCTATGGAAAAACCACTACCTTTGTCTTGCTCCTTCTCAGCTATCATTCTCTTCTTCAAGCCTTCTTGAGTACTCCTAGAATACTCCCTTTATTACCCATGTAAGTAGTACTTATTGTCCTTCATCAAACATTTGTATCCATATGCTCATGTTATTGTTTCAACTTCAAGTGCCCATGCCTTTTAATTTCCAAAAATTGCCTGTTCATTCTTATCTTTAAGATAAATCTCTCTTCCTAATGATTTTCTTCTATAGTATGTACTTTTTTATTTTGTCTTACAATGCCATCCTTTCAGATTTGTTTCATAGACAGGGACAAATTGTATTCATTTTTTCATCTAATTATGGTAGATTCATGGTCATCCATCTCCTAAGATGGTTCTACTTCCACACTTCTTTATTTTTTCATGTTTACCTTTAAATCATGGTAACAACTAAATGATACTTCATTGTTGTTTGGTCTCCACCAACACACATCGATCTTCATTTTAAGAGGCATCATTTATTCTCTCTCATTTATTTATTTATAATTTCGACTTGGATGTACCCAAAAATTAATTCCACAACAATCTAGAACACACAATTCTAACACTCACATATTGCCTATGTATCCACCATCATATTATGTAGTGATTGCCATGTTCTGCATTGACTTGGGAATTTGTAGTGCATACTTCTACTGCCCATATATTACTTCTACAAAAAGCATTCTCATTATATAACATAGTACACTTCATGCAATCTTCACATTGACTATCTTCATACTATAACCCATGTAGTCAATTCCTTGTATGCCTTCACTTTCCCACCAAGCATCCATGAACAATGAACTCAATATTTAATTTATTCAAGTTCGCCAAGCCTCTACTAGACATCACTGGTGTCTTCAAGTTGACATCATCAAAATGACCTCAATTCTCTTGCATTAGACTCCCTAGGTTATTAATAATGATGCCTTCACTTTACCACCAGGCATCCATGAACAATGCACTCAATATCTACTTTATTCAAGTCCGCCAAGCCTCTACTAGCCATCACTGGTGTCTTCAAGTTGACATAATCAAAATGACCTCAATTCTCTTGCATTAGACTCCCTAAGTTATTAAGAATGATTCCTTCACTTTCCCACCAAACATCCATGAACAATGAACTCAATATCTACTTTATTCAAGTCTGCAAACCTCTACTAGCCATCACTAGTGTCTTCAAGTTGACATCATCAAAATGACCTCAATTCTCTTGCATTAGACTCCCTAGTTTATTAAGAATGCATAAATTCATGCTTATGAGGTAAACTCTTGAAGTATCTCGAGTCTCACTGCCTAGTACAATTTTCATCACCACTACCTTTGTCAAGTTTGCATTCTTCAATGTTGTATATATAAACCCTGTAAGAATCACAATGCATGCATATTCTTTCTTCAATTCATTAATGTCATCTTCATGTTCTTTATTTATTATCTATATGAAACAACATAATGATATTCTTTTCATGGAAATCTAGAATATTTATCGCAGTTGTGATGCAATTGCTACCATATTTGCCTCTCTTCATCACCACAATCATTGTTTATTGCCTCGTCAACCATGTATCACTTAAACAACTCAAATTGAGACATGTGCCATGTGAGACATTCTTCTACACTTTTTCATGCAACATACAAGTACATTTGATGTGGTGAACCACTCATGCTTGAAACCACAAAAAATAGAATCACATGCTCACATGTTACATGTATATCGACTCAACCTGCAACCAAATGCAAATTGCCTCAATTGATGATTCTACCAATGTATTCACATTCTTCATAAAATTAAAATCATAAAAGGCATGCCTTTAATAATATTCTTATTCTTCATGTGACACCTCTACACTCAATACTTACATTCATTTTTAGCGGCTCAAAATCCTTTTAATATTCTTCCACGTCATGCATTTCTTCCTCCAACAAATTTTCAATCTTCTTAATTTCTTCATCAAAAACATATTTCACATATTATTCCTTCTTCAAGACTATAATTTTCTTGTCTTCAAATCAAAAAATTTACTCATGCTTCCTCTCATGTCACTATGACATCCCCTGGTTGATATTTTCCTATTGTAAATAATGTGATGAATTAAAAAAGTTGAGACAAAGGGACATAGATTCCAGATTACTTGAGGAAGGAGATTGCTTGAGGGATGTGTTGTTTTAAATATCAGTCCTTGTTGGCTGAGTGGTTTTAAATGGGGTAATTGTGCCATAAATTAACTGAAAGAGGAAAGGACAGACCCAATTGTCCTTTAGCTCAACCAACAAGCAAGAAAAAGGACAAAAACTTAAAGGCAACATGGGTTGCACTGTACTGGGTGGTTGACTAGTGTGGAATTGGGAAGAAGACAAACAATTATTCTATTTGGAAGGACACACTCTCATGCACATGCAAATATCCATATGTAATAGAGAAAAAAGGCACTCTCATTCTCTCATGGTAGGTGTGGAAGAGAATGAATAAGGAAGAGTGTAGCAAGAAGATACCTCCAAGGGTGGAGGTGAGAGCAAAGAAGGCAACAATTTAAATTTGCACTTGTCAAACTTTGGAGAGATTAAAATAGTCGAAGAACCCTCACAGAGGCTTGTTGGGTGAAAGTACTATAGATAGAAGTGGCTTGCTTGTAAGGCTGAAGAACCCATTGGAAGCTTGTGGATTGATGAACCTACTAAATTGGGAAGAGTCACGTAGGTGCTTGTGAAGGTTGATGAACCACTCAGAGTTTCCTTAGGGCTCAAAATCTAGTGTTTGACTCACCAATGAAACACCCATAGGAGTGATCTCTTTACCCATTAATAGCTTATCCACTAATTAACCTTCCCTAATGTGGACTCTCTTCTCCTGAAGGTGAGTTGAGACTCCCTGTACTGTGATATCCTAACATGGATGTTGATTTTTTCTAAAGAATCAAAAGAGACTGAGTGGAAGCTCATGTGTCTGGTGGATGAAGGTATACAGACCTTATGAAATCTTATTTCAGCGGCCTATATTGGTTGAAGTTTCCCTCATAATCACTCCACCTAAAGCACTTGAATTTGGCTCGGGTTGGCAGCTACAAGTAAAAGTGGTTGTAACTTGTCTATGGTTGGGTGGAGAGTTAGAGTCCCACTCTCAATTGCCTGATCTCTGATAATTTAAGTACACTCTTACATTTGGTGCTTATGGTTGTTATTATGTCCCTGTGTATTACATTGAAATAAGGTCATGCTAACGTTGAGGAGTGTTGTTTCTTGCATAAATGAGGAATGACAATGTTTCATGTCAAAATTTTATGAAATGGTTCATTTCCCGAGGATATCTAGAACTTGGAATAAATTAAGATTGTTAGAGCGTAAAGAGATAGAAATCTTTGTTAATGAGCAATTACTACACTGACCTTTTAGTATATCTTCTTGTTGTGTTAATCACTGGCACACGATAATAATAAGGAATGTGGAATTCCTGTGTAGAAATGTTATGGAATGTCTTTCAAAGATGTTGTATTCTTGTAAATTATCCTTATTTTGTGGGTTGGTATATATGACCTATGTGTGAAAAGGTAAACGACGTATGTTAAGGAAATGAGTGACTACATGGGAATTATGAGGCCAACAAGCATTGGTTTATAAATTGCAAACTCAAGAGGATTAAGGTATAAATATATAGATATATATACATAATTTGTAGGTTGAGTTGGGTTGAGTTCTTGCAAGCTCGTAAGGGATAATAACAATTATACATACATACATATCTATATCTCTCTCTCTCTCTCTCTCTCTCTCTCTATATATATATATATATATATATAAACATGCACTAAAGGAAGAGTCCCTTGAAAACCTTGAAAACCACATATTCAAGCCATTTTGCATAGTGATACAGTAGGGTTTAGCCTCAATGATTTAAGTGTCAGGCACTAAGTCTCAATAGACTAATGCGCATAAAACCATAATGACTAAGCCTATAGGAGGGGAATGGTTCTCAAACCATTTATATTATAAGTACCATGGCTACATTTCAGAACTCGGAGGAGCCAAGAAGGCGAAAGCCCCATAAGCCATGTGACCGGGTGCATTGATAAAAACACTTAGGTAAGATGAATTCAGGTTGTCAATGAGCAAGAGCTCATGGCCATTTGATAATCTCAGAACTTTCTCCCTAGATATTTTCAGGGGAGCCCAAGAGTAACCTTTGATATTTTATTTTCGAGGTGACTCAGTAGGTGGGGTTAGTCGATAAGTTGTTATGTTTCCTAGCAAAGGAAATTGTGACATAATTTTAACGTGTAATTGGATTTTCACTTAGCCTCGACAGAGAACTAGGCGGAACCCACGCCTAGTGTGGCGTATGATGTGGCCTTAGGACCATATCGTGTCTAAATAATTGAGCATGTGTTAACTTGTTTTCAGGATTTTGGGGCCTAGGTGGCTTGGATCCGAGTAACACATGGCAGGCGCTAGGTGGAACCGCGTAGAGGGAAATGTCACCCCAATAGAATGGAGTGATTATATCATACTAGTTTTTTGTCCTTGGAATAAGTAGCAAGGGATTGCATGAATAAATCTCGAGATTTAAACTCTGGGATGTCATGGAAATAATGGGCTTGAGTGTGCGTTGGTACTACAAATAGTGCAAGGAAACAAGGAAGTAGGGACCACCAGAGATCCATGTAATCTCAGAAGGGTCATCCCTGGAAGAAATAGTAAAGGGTGACATGAATTATTTCTGAGATGGTTACCTTCAGGGTGACATGGCTACAAGGGGCCTGCACTCGTAATACCTCTCATATGGCACATATATGTTAAGGGTTGAGTCGTGCCTATTGTATAGTGGAGTTATCACATGACTAGTATGAATGGGTCAACAACTAAAGCAACACTGCCATGCAGTGCCACGTGGGGACCATGTGGGCATCGCATAGCAAGTTGGTGAAGTGGTACTAACTGATTGGATAATCTTTGGATGGCCATATATTTTGACTTGGGGGTAGAAATGGAGAAATTTTTTATATCATTGGAAAGGTATTGACAAGATGAACACAACGATGCCAACCATTTTAAGTTTAAAGAGAGTCAGAAAAGGGCGAAGAACTTAGATCTCATTTCCATAACTTGACCTTGGTCATCACAGCAACTACCTCCTTCTACCATTAGTTGGTGTTGGGGATAGTAGGGGGTATGTTACAATCACCTATGTTCATGGCATCTTATTCTACTTTTGCCTTTTCTTCAAACATTTTCATCATCCTTGACTTCTAATTTTGCAACCTCTTTAATCCATAATTGTTGTAATCTCTCAAATTCCCTTTTTTTATCCAATAATATTGAATTCTTGCACATCCTATTTCTATGACATATTCTTCAATTGATATTCATATGTCTTTCTTATCCAAGTACATTCTCCTTTATTTTCAACTGCAAATTCCCTTCTTCTTGCAAACAAACAAATTTTATATTAAGGGATAACAAAAGGCCTCATATTCACTCCCTCTTTTCCTTCACTACATCCAATGAACATCACATATGTTCATACCTTTGAAAACCCTATCTTTTGTATAAGATTTTACATCTATGTTCACTCTTATTTTCTTTTTGGATTCAATGCCACCTTGAATCTCCAACCACCATCCAACAATAATGCACTACCACCATCACAACGTGACCAACATGTTCCTTAAACATATGATCCTGATATACAATCCAGGAAACCTTTTGATTTTATTTTCTTTTGTATCCTACATTGATTTTCAAGGAGCCCAATCACCCATGACACAGAATTCCATCTTCTTCTCCCAGTTCACACCTTTGATTAGGTTTCCTTCATGTAATCCAAATTCATGCTACAACTTCAAACCACACAATTAAGTGTCATTTCACATTATTATCCTTTCATCTCAAGATAAAAACCATGGAAAACCACCACCAAAAGTTTCCTCTCATCTAGTCATGAATTTCTTTTATGAACCACACTGTTTCTATCTCCAGTAGCAAATTATTTTAGAAATTATATTCTCTCTTATCAATCAATTTTAAGCCTACAAAAATAATTCCTACAAACAAATTCTCAATATAAAAGAAAAAATACTCAATAGCATATACACACAATTTGCATAAAAAGTTTACACCAAAAACCCAAAATTAGGGAAACTAGACTGATTTTTCTATATCTCTCAATGACTACATAGTCCTATACAATTACCTCTTAAAAGAGGGCTTAGGGAAAAAAATCCTAACATAACTTATACCATCATATTTGCGACCTAATTATGAACGGTCCAGAATGACAATGAAATTACAATGTTTTACAAGGCAAATTTTCCAAAAAAATCACTTAAAGGGCATTGTCCCCGAAATCCCCTGCAAGGTGGGGGGGCACAATAAAATACCCCCCAAAGTAATAGTTATAGAAGGGAGGAAGTCCCCCCTTTACAAACCAGGGTCTAAACATGGCTAATCATGCAAAGAATATAGCGCATACCCAACATTCTCCCACTTGTTGTTTTCTTTACATATAGTTAGTCATAAGAGTACATGATTAACAATCTACGACAGTAATGTTGATCATTTCTCTACACCAAGAGAACTTCTTAGTGTGCATAGATTTTGTCAATGAATTTGTAACATTCTTCAAAGTGTCCACCATTACTAGTAGCACCTTCTTCTCTTCAACCGTATCTTGCACAAAGTGATACTACATATCAATATGTTCTATCTTTGAATGATAACTAGGATTATTTGTGAGGAAAATTGCACTTTGTATATCACAATCTATCCTTACAGTTTGTTGTACCAACCTGATACTTGAACACTATCGCTTTAACCAAATTTATTCTTTACTTGCATGAGTAGCTACCATGTATTCAACTTCTCTAGTTGAGAGTGCCACTATTGACAGTCTCTTGCTCATCTAACTAATTGCTCTTCCAAATAAGTTAAGCACATACCCACTTGTAGATCTTTTGTAATCCATATCTCCAACCCAATCCACAATAATGAAGCCATGTAGGTCCAACACTCTTTCCAATTCTGGCCTTCCTTGGTAGCACAATCTATAATCAATAATGTCATAAAATTACCTCAAAACCCTCTTTACTATTGTTCAATGCTCCTTCCATGGTTTTTAAATATACCTGCTTAATACTCTCACTACATGTGTGATGTCTAATATGGTATAGATCATTGCATACATCAAACTTCCAACTGCACTGGCATATGGACCACGAGACATGTCCTCTACCTCTTCTTGTGTCTTGGGACATTGACCTATAGATACATTTACACCTACAAGAATAGGGACCTTCATCAATTTACTTTCCTTTATATTAAACCTATGCAATATTGTCTCAGCATACTTTCTTTGATTTAACTAAAGTTTCCTTGTTGCCTCTTTTAATTTCCATGTCCAAAATGAAATTTGCAGCACAAAGATCCTTCATGTCAAATTTAGAGGACAATTGAGTTTTCACATCCTGAATAATTTCCCATTCATTTCTAGTTAACAACATATCATCCACATACGAGACGAAATAAATAAGATGATCACCAACTAATTTAAAATATACATAGTGGTCTACTTTGCTCCTTGAGAAGCCAAGTCCCAATATATATGTATCAAAAATTTTTATACCACATCCTTGATGATTACCTTAGCCCATACAAGAACTTTTTCAACCTGCATACCAGACCCTTATTTCCCTCCACTGCAAATCCTTCTAGTTGCTTTATGTAGATATCTTCTTCCAAATACCCATGTAGGAATTTGTCTTCACGTCCATCTGTTCTACCTCAAAATCGATAGAAACAACAACAACAAATAAAAGAAATCTAATAGAAACTAACTTGGCAATAGGAGAAAAAAGATCACTAAATTCAATTCCCTAGACATAGGAATAACCTTTTGCTACTAATTGAGCTTTGTATTTCTTCACTTTTCCTTTTTGCAATCAACTTCTCCTTAAACATGCATTTTCTACCATGGGTCTTCTTCCAGCTGGAAACTAGACTAGATCCTAACCCTCATTGTTTTCCAAGGTTTCCATTTCTTAAACCATGGCCTATTTCCAAAGTTTTCCATCCTCTAAATGTTGTACCTCCCTAATAGTGCTAGGATCATTGTTAGTAATAAAAAAAAATGAATGGAAATCAGTTGGAGTATACCTTTTGTTGATCTCCTCAAAACCAAAGTATGTGGTTCTTCTTCTTCTTCTTCTTATTCATGTTATTCTATAGAGTCTGATTCATTATCCTTCAGTTCAAACTTTATCTTATTTGGTTCTTTCTCTCTTTGGAGGACTTCCTATTTGATAGCACACTTCACTTCTCTAAATACTTGACTATACATAACCTTATTAGTTTTTGGGTTCCAAAGCTTATAATCTTTCAAACCATCTTTATAATCAATAAACATGCACCTTTGAAATTTACTATCCAACTTAGTTATGTTTTCCTTTGGAACATCTACATATGCATCACAACCAAATACCTTGAGATGTGTGAGAGATGGTTTCTTACCAATCCATACCTTGTGTGGAATATTATCCTCCAAAACTGGTGAGGGTGATCTATTTACCAGGTAACATGCAATATCCACCGCCTCTATGCAAAATTTATGTCTTAACCTAACACCTCTAAGCTTTCTCCTTGCTTTTTACATCAACATCCTATTCTTCCTTTTTGAAACTCCATTTTTTTTAAGTATGTACGGAGTAGTGTTCTATCATGCTATACCACACTTCTTATGAAACTTTTCAAAATTCCTTCCCACAAAATTCTCATCATTATTTGCCCACAACACCTTTATTCTTTTTCTATATGATTTTCCACGAGAGCCTTAAACTATTTAAATTTGTCAAAGACATCATATTTCTTCCTAAGGAAATATATCCATGTATTCCTTAAAAATCTATATATATATGAGACATAATACATATATTTACCTAGTGATGGAACTAACAGAGTCTGAACACATCACTATGCACTAGTTATAGTATTCCCTCTGCTCTTTTAGCACCAGAGGAGAATCTCACCCAATTCTTCTTCCCATATAAACAATGTTCATTGAAATCAAAATCCAGAGAAAAAATTGACATACCTTCTACCATATCACTACCATGTAATACTTGAAGGCCCTTTTCTCCAATATGTCCTAGTCTTTGATGCCATATCACAATCTTTTCCCCAGAGACTATAGGAGTTTTTCCTTGTTCTACTCCACTCAAGAAAAATGGAATTGTTGCACCCATTACTAATAATACTTCCTATCAACCTATATATAATTCCAATTTGAACTCCCTTCAATAATACCATTGATCCTCGAACCATCCTATAGGTATCCTTTTCAAACATTGTTTTCACACTTGCATCACTCATTTTGCTTACATAAATCAAATTTATAGCTAATCCTAGGATGTGCAAAACACCAAGGAGTGTTCTAATCCTTCCACCCACGATACTAATCTTGAATTTTCCTCGTCCTATGATCCTATTGGTCGAGTCATATCCTAATAAAACATCACCACCATCAAATCTTTCATACTCTCAAAACCACTCCTTGTGAGGAGTCATATGAAAGGATGCACTTGAGTCAACCAACCATGCCTCATGATCTACATGTGTACTTGAAGAAGACAAGTACACATCCCCTCCTTCATCTGAGAATATTTTTTCTTTTTTAGAAGGAGCATCTTTAGATCCCTTCCCTTTATTAGGAATTTTAGATCTGCAATTTTTCTTATAATTCCCTTCTTTTACACATCTCCAACATACTGTTACGAACTTTCCTAGAGATGAATTCTACAAAAGTTATTGGTTCAATGGAATCATGAGTGACTAAGGTAAATTTTTATTGATTTGAAATTCAAGTCCCTATTTTTCTTCTTTCATCATCATGAACATCTTTTAGTAAATGTGTGAACCATTTGGTCTACTATGTTGTTCCTTTGGTGAAGTTATTGCAATAGATTTGTCCCATGTTGAAGAATCACCATCTGAAGAAGAGTTATCTAATTCATGAATATTCATATTGGGGGGAAATTCTTTTTCAATCCAATTTGATATTGTTTGAGGAATTGTTTTATTTTCCTCCATTTCCAAGTGATTAAGGAGATTATTAAGCTCTTGCATTATTTGACTTTCAGTCTCATCAAAGACAACATCTTGACTAGTAATATAATTCCCATTAGATAACAACCTATATCCTTTATTTCCATTTGAATATCCAAAAAGAATGCATTTCATATTGAAATTTTCTAGCTTAGTCCTTTTTTCCTTAGGAACTGAGGCATAGCAAGTGGAGCCAACAACTTGAAGATGATTTACCAAAAGCTTAGTAGCATACGAAGTTTCATACAGAGTAATTCCATCTAAGGTTGATGTGGGAGATTGATTCCTTAGAATACCTTGTGCTTAACCCCTTTAAGTGTAACATATATTTGGTCATTCTTATCTATGTGTGATTCATTCTTTTTGTGACTCTATTCTAGTGTGGATTATAAGAATTGGTCAACTATCTTTTTGTTCCATTTCTTCTACAATGATCATTGAATTAATTTGAAGTGAATTGTGTAACATATATTTGGTCATTCTCATCTATGTGTGATTCATTCTTTTTGTGACCCTATTCTAGTGTGGATTATAAGAATTGGTCAACTATCTTTTTGTTCCATTTCTTCTACAATGATCATTGAATTAATTTGAAGTGAATTTCCCCCCATTATCTATTCTCAATGTGGCAATCTTTTCTTTGGTCGCATTTTCAACTAATCATTGAAATTGTATGAATTTGTCAAAGGATTTTGATTTTTCCTTTAGAAAATACGCCCAAGTCATCCTCGTAAAATTATCTATGAAAATAATCAAATATGTGTATCTGCTAAAAGAGGATTCATAGGACCACAAATGGCCCTACAGATTAGTTGGAAACATCAATTTGTGTGCCATGTACTTGTGGGGAAGGGATCCCTCTTTTGTTTTTCATAATACAAGATTCACACTTAGCAAGTCCATCAAAATTCAAATGGCCAAATCTGTAATACCATAATCTTAAATAAATAGGCGATGAATCCATTGACAATGTCAATTCTTGTTGGTGAGGAGTGATTGTTCCTTGTAGCCTTAGAAGTTTTCCATCTTCATACCCCTTCATTATTGTTTTGAAGTTTCTTTTAACTGAATTGATTCCAATCCATCCATCTTCCATGATGATCCTATGATCTATTTATCTAATGAGGACCAAGGATGATAGATTTTTTCTTGAATGTTGGAGCACACCATACATTTGGAAGTAATACTTTCACAATTCCTAGAAAACAAAATTGGACTGATCCCTTTTCTTGAGGTGTCTGAGTTGTGTCATCTACCAAATAAATTGCATTGAGCTCCATATCTTGATATGTCTAGAAATAATATTTTCTATAGCACATATGTTGAATAAATCTTGTATCAAGTATCTAATCATCTTTAAATTCTTTCTTTGGAAAATTGTTGGAGGCCTTTGAATCTGCACTTTTATTCTTCTAATTTGTTGTGAATACATAATCATCTTTTTCATTTTATACATATTGAGTTGATGTTGAAGCAACATAATTGAAATGTTGTTCAAAATTGTATTTATTCTTCAACAAATTCTCATTTCTTTTCCTACAACATCCTGCGACATGTCTACTGTGAAGACATCTTTTGCTTTTAGGTTGAGTCATTTCTTCACCTTTTGAAAATGCTATTGAGATCTCTTGAATTATTGTTGATGTTGATCATTTCTAAATCTTCCTTGACTTCTTCCATGACCAAAAATAAAGTCTTGACTTCTTCCTCTTCCTTTATAATTATCACTAGACCAACTTCTTCCTCTTGTATTTTCATTATAATTACCTCTTCCTCTTGTATTGTATGAGCTTCTTCCTTGTGTATTTTCATTATAGTTATCTCTTCCTCTTGGATCCTATGAGCTTTTTCCTTTGGTAGTCACTAAGAGAATTAAAAGTTTGATTCACCAATTTATCAACATGTTGTAATATTTGTAAGAATAACTTCGGCCTAAATCACATGTAGACAGACCTTTGTCGACGCATTTCGAACCAACCAGTGTGGTTCATCGTCAGGACAAGTTAAAGACACAGATCCAGCTTTGCATGTTAAATAGTCTGAGCAGAGCCTCCAACGGCTATCTTGATCAACGGCTAATTTTGACTATGGGACCAGGGTCAAAAAGTCAATTTTTATAATTTAATTATATTCAGTGACCATACCTTTAAAATAGATATAAAAATAATTTATAAATAAAATAATTGGTTAATATTTAGTTAAAAAGGTATTATTAAATAATTAAAAAATTATTAAGTTATTAGAAATATATGGAAGGACCTTTCTTTTAAAAAAGTTAGTTAGTTAGAACAAATAAAAAATAAAATAAAAATAAAAAAAAAAAATAATATAAAAATAAAAATAAAATAAATTACACAATAAAAAATACATAAAAAAAAAAATTAATAATTAAAATAATATAATATAATAAATAAATAAATAAAAATAAATAAATAACAGATATATATAAGTATACCTAAAAAAAAAATCATTAAAAAAACCACAGAGCAAGAAGAAAACCCTAGGAGAAGGAAGGCTCAGGGGAATAAGAAGCTATAAAAGGATAAAAAGGGGGGGGGAGAGAGAGAGAGAAAAAAGAAAGATTAAGACGAAAGGGTCGGGATCCAATAGCTGCTGATCTTCCAACCGTCATTTCTATTGAGATTGTTAGGCCTTCTTTCAATCTCAATAGCTTCCCTGAATTTTCAATGATGGAATTGAGCAACCTTGGCAACAACCTTGGCCTCCTCTACACAAACATGATGATTGGTCTTTCCCACATGCTCTGCTAACGCTGAAGACTTGGTTCTCCCATGTCTTAGGTCAGTTGCATGTTCACTGATCCTCTGATGGATGGAGTGCCCTGTTTCCCCAATATAGGGGATCCCACAAGAATAAGGGATCAAGTAGACACCTTTCATGTCCTTAGGGTCAACAGGATCTTTCACCGATCGGAGGGATTTACGAATAGTGTTGAGGGGCCTAAAGGTTGAGGGAATATCATACCTCTTAAGGATTCGAGCAATCTTGTCTGTGGTCCCTTGGACATAGGGAAGATGGACACCTAGTTGGCGCTCCTTAGGTTCTTTATTAATTAACACATTTTTAGAGGCTTTAAGGAAAGCCTTCTGACCTAGGCGCCTACTATAGCCATTTTCCACAAAGACATTAAGGAGATGGGATTTCTCCTTATCAAAGCTCTTATTATCAGAAATCCTAAGGGCACGAGTAGCGAGGGTGTTAAGAACACCCATCTTTTGAGCAGGGAAATGATGGGAATCGACATGAAAATACTGCTCAGTATGCGTTTTCTTCCGAAATACTGAGTGGGAGAGCGAGCCATCCTTATTCTTAGAAATAAGAATATCCAGGAACGGGAGGCAATCATTGACCTCTTTTTCCATGGTGAATTGCAAATGAGTGTTATAGGGGCATGGTCTTGACCCTCGCATAACCTCATAAAAAAAACATTGATAGAGAATTTCACTGATTCTTATCAATGCTTCAATATACACCAAACTTTCAAAATTTGATGGAATTATCTTCAAAACATGCCCCCCTTCGAAGTGAACAATTTGTTCAAAAACTTAGATTATAATGCAAATTTCTCAAGACATAGTAAAGTCCCCACTTAAGTTTTGAATATCTATACACCTTTCTTGCATGTGCAAGTAATACCTTCTTTGAAATGAGGTTAGGTTTTCCCTCAATGAAGTCAATGATACATTGCATATTGCTAAATTAAAAAAATCATAAAAAACTATCTATATTATTAAATTTATTTTAAATTATTATTATTATATAATTATAAAAATAATTAATAATATAATTTAAACATATACATACATATGCATTTAAACAAAACATGGAATATGATTCTTAACCATGGAGATTTACCCCTACTTTACCATTTAGATTCTTAATTTGTAAATAGGTTTTATTAAAATGCCATGGGCCTAATATCATGGCTCATAAATAACACATGCCCATAAAAAACATAACTCACTTCATATGACATTTTTTTAAATTAATAAGTTTAATTAAAAGTTCAATAAAGGAATAACAACATTGGAGATAAATGTCAACCTTTGATTTGTGCACACTACAATGAATATTCAATAGAGGTTAAATCCCTATGATCTAATTAATAATTATTACACTGTAAGGCATTTCCCTCTGAAAAGAACTCCCCTCCTATGCCATTGTGTGCAAACGCAAGCCATCATATCATTGTGTTAGATGATCAAACTAATACGATCCATTGGATTATTATTATCTCAACCACTACTGCACAATATTTTCTATTATGCAGTTGATTGCTAATGTAAAAAAAGGAGGGTCATCGATTTAATGCAATGTGAGTGGCAGGGCCATCAGATTAGACGAGCTAGTGGACAATATTTTCTATTATGTGGTTGATTTCTAACGTAAAAATAAAAGGGTCGTTGATTTAATGTGGTGCGAGTGGCAAGGCCACCGAATTAGATGAGGAAGAAAAACAGCTGTCAGGTGTTATCTCTCTGATAATTCTTTTGAAGTAAGAAGAAAGAAAAACCGAAGGTAACCACAAACCACTTTTGGAGATCAGGACCTAGCCTTCCTGATGCTCAGAGAGGGCTCTCTCTTTAAAATTTAACTTTGTTTTAGTTAAGATGATTTTAGGCTAGTTATTGTTGCACTTGGGTTTTGTTTTGAATTTGTGTGGTGGGATTACTTACTTAGATGAAAAGGAGTTTGCTTTTGCCATTGGTCTATGGAGTCAAAAGTCAGACAAACAAGACTGGATCAAGGTTCTAAAAGACACTGTCAGCAGGGCAAGATAGGTGAACTTTTGCAGATCTCAAGGGTTGGATGTTGAATTGGCTTCTAATCGGATCCAGGGAGAAATTAAGAATTCCCTAGTCCAGATTATGGAAGGAATGAAAGAAGTCAACCGGGATGGGAGAGAAATTAAGGGTTCTCTAATCTGAGTATCAGAAGAAAACATGTAAATAAATTACCGTGCAAAACAAAGTGTAATTAAACAAATTTTGATTGATATTTCGAGTTAATTCATTTAGATTTTAGAACACATTTAAGATTATGAAAACACATAAGAAAGATAACACAATCACATAAAGAAGATACTTCACTGCAAATAGCTCATCTCATGAATCCTGCAGCTCAATGCTTTTATTACTTTAGCCCAGTCTGTTGACTTGGAAATGGTAAAATTACCCTCTGGTTCAAGATCAAAATATCTTAAAAATGTATAGCAATCCACACCTAATACTTCGAATTTTGAAGTATTTATACAAAAAATTTATTACAAAATATCTCAAACTAATTTGAGAATTAATCTAGGAAAAGGAAAATATCTTCTTGCAAGAAGATAGAGACAACCATTGAACTATTTCATGTTGTCCCTTTTATTTTGGTTTTGTTGGCTGTTATGCTTTGATTTTTAGCCCTTTATGTTGGCTGGTTGTTTCACTTTCACGTTGGATTGTCTGTTTGACTTTCATCTTTCATCTGATACTCTTTCACCTTATACACTTTGACTATGCTGGCCTGTCTTCATCCTTTTACCATGCTCATTTACTTTTTACTATACAGTTATATTTTTACTATGTGTTTACTACAATAAATCATAAATTTTTTGCCATGTTTCTTCATCTAGCAACTGGATGTTGAGCATCTTCCTATATATCTCATCAGCCTTTGTGTATTTAGCAAAAGTAGGCTTATTAATAAATAAGTGTTTTACCTCATGCTGGAGGTAAAACAGGTTTTCAAAAGTCTGGTATAATACTTTGCCAGTTGGTATACCACTCATTGATGAGGAGGTCCCTTTTCTCTCAAAAGCTCAAACTTGGTCATAAACCTGTCAACGGCGAGTTGCATGGTTTGACACTTATCTTCTAAATTTAACATTTAATTTCTCATGGCCAAGACCCTCTTGACTTCCAAAATGGCACTTGTCCTGTCAGGTATGCCAAGTTCTTGTAGCTCATATTTTTTCTTGGAGTTGAGGAATTGAATAATTCTTTCTGCTTCCTCTCGTATTTCTCCAAGCTCTTCTTTAACCTTTTGGATGGCTTCTGTAGTCTGCTTGATTAAGTCTATCTGCTAAAAAACAACCTGAATAGATGGCCAAATATCATTGGAAGAGTCAATGATATTGGCCCATAGCAATTATTTGGCCTTTCCCAAAGGCTCACTGAGTGTTAACTCTTTCTCCAGGTTTTTCACTCTCTCGTTCATTCTGGTAGCCTTCTGTTGTTCTTCCTTATGCGTGATCTGGGCTAACCTGCAATCTATTTCCAAGTTGGTAAGTTTTCTTTTAACTTGTTCATTTCATTGGTCTGAATGGACATTTCTTCCATTGCTTTGACCAGCCTGTTTACTTCATCACCTGTGGTACCTATTGTTGTTGATGTCGTTGCTGATGTAGTTGTTGTTGGTGCTGGTAATGCAGTGGCCATTGGACCAGTTGGAGCTAATGCTGCTACCAATGTGGAAGGCACAATTGTGGTCACTGTAGGAATCATAGTTGGAGGAGCACTTTCTAGACTAGCTTGTTTAAGTTGGATCAAGCTATCTAGCTCCTTTTCCATTCCCTTCAACTAGTCATTGAGTTGCAACACCAATTCCATCATCTCCTCACGGTTTGTTTGGCTTTCTAGGACTTCTTTTGTTTGAGGCTATTGTGACTGAAGCAGCTTGAGATGCTTTTTAAGGGCTGAAATGTCTTCATTTTTCTTCTTAATTAAATGTTCGACAGCCTTGATGTCCTTTGGGTCATGGCCCAGCTCAATGATCAGGTCTTCTAAGGATTTGATCCTTGTGTCCTTGGAAATGGAGGAGGCCTTTTCCAGTTTATACTGGGCTATCACATTGTCTAACGATTCCTTGAGCTTGAATGTTGCCATTGCTTTTGTTGTGAGGGCGGAGTAGATCATCTCTCCAGTGTGCTTGTGAAATTCTATTTGATCTATGGGATGTGCATCCCTGGCTAAGACCTCAAAGTTGGTCTTCTTGTAGTTCGTTGTGGTTTTAGGCTGTTGTACAGTAGGTTGTAGGAAAGACACTTGCATTTTACCTTCTTTGATGTCAAAGGCTGACATCAATCTGCTCTGGTTTGGTGGTGTCATCTGCATGTACTTGGCATAATTGTCTGCCTTGAGCTTTTCATTCCTCATTTTAATATCCTTGAATCTTTCCTTGATATTTGCTTCCTTGTTAGCTGGCTTGACAAAGGAAGACACCTCCACACTCTTCTATCTCTGTATAATCTGGGTGTTTGAAGAAGAGGGTTGTTGTGTTTCTGCTGAAGTAGTAGTCTCAGTTGTTTGTCTACTCCTTTGCCCCATTGTATTAGTATCAATCATTTCCGCTGATGCAATGTTTCCCTCCTGTTCAGAGACTGGAGTCAATTTGGGCCTTTTTCTTAGTAGGAACTGTTGATCAGTGGTGTCCATAGCAGATATTGATGCTTCCTCCCTGTTTCTTTTGGGATTATTTTCCTCATTGGAAGGATTCTGAATGATGGGAGGGATATTCATTGCCTCTTCGAACTATGGGACCTGCAAGAAAGAGCTTTGGTCAAATTGTTTCTCCAAGTCAATCATGGTGTTCTCCACATCCACAACTGTGTTGTCCATATCTATCAATGTGTTCTCTACCCATTCTGATTGATTATCATATTTTTCTATGTCAGGTCTTGGGCAGTGGATGTAAGATCCCAGCTTGACCTTTTGCCTGAGTTTGTTTATAACCCCATGAGGGTCATAATGCCAAATGAAACTATTCTTGACTTTGAATTGTTGGAGTATCTTATCAGCTTCAGGTCCAGCCTCTCTGGTGTTGTGAATGAAAGGACCCATTTGGTTTTTCATCTTAAACTATGTTTTCTTCCTAGCAGCTAGGAAGTTGACCTCATCTGCACCTATCATTTGCCTGAAGTATTCCAGGGAAATATTTTCTTTGGGAGATACTTAAGCAATTTGTAGGGGGGTAACTCACAGCCACAGATCCTAATTTCAGTATGATTCTAGTAGAGGTACCAGCCTCCTACTCTGTTATTCTTTGCCAGTTGGAGTGCTCTCTTGATCTTAGTACTGATTCTAGGTTGAGTGCTAAAAGTCAACATGTTCATGACAGGGTGAACAAAACAATATATGAAGTCTTTGTATGAGAATGTTGTGTTATACCTATGGACCAAGGGTGTCCAATAGATGACTGATATTTCTTTTCCCCTAGTATCTGTTTTCTGAATCTTCACTAGGAACTTGTCTGTTTGATAATACAGGAACAGATGAAACAACCCTAAAGAGTATTTGAAGACTCTTTCAATGGGCAATCTAGTGAATTTTTCATGCATTTTTTCTGCAATGAACTGGGCATAATCATACATAATGGTAGGAGGATGGCCTGGAGTGAAAATAGACATGAAGGCCATGATTATCTCATCCACAAAGTCATCTGATGTGAATCCTAGGATACTTGAGATCATGGTGATTATTCTCCTGCCAGTCTCTGAAAAAATAGCAAAAACATAAGGTGGAATGTCCTTAGGAGTATGGCGCTCCTCAATGATGAAATTCTGAAATATTTGTTTGATCTTAGTTGGGTCCAATGTGGTGTCCAGGTCCAATGGGCTTGCAATGGATAAAGGAGTCAAATTGTGGCTGGGTTGGATTTGAAGCATCTGGTTAATAGACTCAACAATAATTGAAAACAAGAAGTCCTGGTTTGGGGAAATTATAGCCCTTTGGCTAGGGATGTAACATGCATGGAAAAAATGTACAATTTTTGGGAATGGATGGGCTTCTAGGAATTTATAATTGGGTAGATTTGAGTCCCAAAGGTGGATATCATCTACTTTGTTCAAAAATCCATCCCTGGCCCAGCAATGGATTCTCAAAAGTTTGTCTTGGGTGACTGTGTCTTTGATTTGAAAATCCCTGTCTGCCAGGGCCAGGTGGTCAATGTCTAGGTGAGGGGTTGTCACTAGTCTAGCATCCAGAGAGGTTGGGGCAGCCATTTCTGTGATAAAATGTGGAAAATTGGGCTTTATATGGCTTTGGGAGTGAAATTTGAATAATTAAACAACCAGGGTAGGGTATGAACAGTTCTCTGGTTGGGGTTCTGGTAATTTAGGAAGGGAATACGCTCGATTTAAAAGGGAATTCAATCAAATTCATTCAATTATTTTATGAATTTAGTGTATGTTTTTAAACAAGAGGGCAGTTATGTTTTCTTGCCTAAATACCTAGAATTTATAGTCGGGGCTGCAACAGGTTTTCAATTGGGGTTTGCAGAGGATTTTGTAGCTTTGAGGTGTGCAATGATGGCGTTTTGGAAGGTTCTGGTAGTTGGTAGCTAGTCGCAAGTGCTCTGAGGGCATTGGTGTGCTTCAGAGGCTTCAACAATGCAAACAGGCGAAAAAGGGCGAAAATGGGGTCGGAAGGCTTTTAATCACGAACGGTTGGAAAAATTGTGGGGAATAAATGTTTTATGAACAATGTTGGTTTTCATTTTGGCAGGGAGGTGCTTTGGACGTCATCGCACCGCTTATGGGGGTCGGGCAATATTTTGCCGGGCGAACGCGATCTATGCCAGAGGCCGACACGTAGGCAAATGGGCCTCGAGTAAAATCACCCATATCGCGTGCTCTTGGGCCTTTAAAGGTCGGACATTGCGCAAGCGCAATATAGGCGATGCCCGTTGGATCTGGGGGTGGATGATTGGACGACCATCGCGTGGGAAAGTTGCACGGACGAGAAATGGGGCAGAGGTTAGCAGGACCCATGGGTTTTAATTACAGTTTATAGTAATTAACCCATGTTTAAGTGCGGATTAATTAAAATGCAGAGTTTTAGGGTTAGAGAGGGTAGTTTACCTCACAAGGGTGGCGAGTTAAACTCGAGTTTAGTCGGGAAAATGGTTAAGTGGCAGGGTTAGTAAGGCGGGGGGTTTTTTAGAGTTAGGATAAAGGGTTTTGAGGGGTTTTTGGGTAATTATTGAAGTGAAAAGATGATTTTAAAAAGGGGGAAAGGGGTTTCACACTTAGGGGAATGGATTTTAGGAGTATTGGACTAGGGAAAAGTGTGAAAGTAATGGGTAGGAATAAAAATGAGGGGGAAGGGGTTTTCATAAGCCATGAAGGGGTGAAAGGGAAGTTAGTGAGTATATAGTGGGGGTGAAATGCAATGAAGGGGGAGTTAGACAATTAGCTTATGAGCATGCTTTTTTCATTGATAACTGCTCCTGCACACTTGAAACACATAGTTAAGCATGATAGTAGTGCTTATGCTCCAAATGACTTGTATTTCTGCAACCTTTCTTTACTTACCCTCTTACCTACCCTAACATTTTTTCTTCACTTTGGTGGGTGCACTTAAGCTAGCAAACCCTTCTCTTTCCTTTTCCTTTATAAAGCTCCAAATGACTTATATTTCTGCAACCTTTCTTTACTTACCCTCTTACCTACCCTAACATTTTTTCTTCACTTTGGTGGGTGCACTTCAGCTAGCAAACCCTTCTCTTTCCTTTTCTTTTATAAAACAAACTATCTACTTCTAACCTGATATCTTCTAAGGGCTTAGATTAAACTGATGAACTCCTTTTATTTCTCTACCTATCTAATGATCTGCCAAGATTAAATTGTTTGGTTATATTTTTATTCTCTAACTATAAACATGAAATTCAAAGCATGAGGTAGTCAAGATTAAGCAGTTTGACTATCATGGGTTGTGGCATGTATGACAAGCTGCACACAACCATTATTTAAGACAGTAAAGTAAAAAGTAGTGGCACTTGGATTTGCACACTTTCATGATCTTTATTTTGTTTCGGGTTCATGTTTTTTCATTTTTTTTTATTTTTTGATCTTTTCTATTTTTCTTGTCCTTTGATATTTCTTTTAGGACATACCCTATTTACATTTTTTAATTTTAATATAGAAAACATTTGCAGAAAGCAAAGGTATGTACAATATTACAAGACTTAACTTCAACCAATTCAAAATTATGAATCCTATCACTATTGGACTCTAACATCAGGGAAATGGTCATGGATGTTAATCGGATCTTGATATATCTAATTAGTTTCTTTCTTCTTTTTGTGGACGGATCTGCGATTCCAAAACCATGTTGTTTTGGAACTTCACCACCATAAATATCGACCTCCTTAGTGACCACATGAAGGTTAGGTTTTTGTTTTATTTTTTTGGCTTGGTCTATGCATCTTTACAATTTGCTTGTAAACGTTCTTTTCTTTGAATTTTTTTTCCATCTTCCCATTCCTTTTGCTTCATATTATTTTGTGTATAGATGACATGTTATTGCTATCAATTTGACATTTTGTCATTGGTGTTTTATGTGAAGAACAAGAGTTACTCATCATCGTTTCAGCAGCAGATTTCAATTCAAAATAAAACGACCGTTCTCCATTAGTGAACTTCCAGCGTCTAGTCATTTACTTATTCTCACTATCGTTTCAGCATCAAATTTCAGTTTAAATAAAAACTATCGTTCTCCATATGTGAAATTTAGTATGTAATTTGATATTTTAATACGTTTTTTATTCCATATATTAAAACGTTGGCTATGAATGCACTACATTCAAATGAACTTCAAAATATTCTTGATTCAAAATATGATTGCCTCGCGTTCTTAATCGTGATGGTCTCAAATTTTTTTTTTTAATAATATGTATAATGAATTTTTGATATTCATTATATGCTGAATAAATCGTTAACATTCTAAACATTATATTTATTTTAACATAATTATTATAGAGTAATGAGTGTGTATCGAATGGAATATAAAATATATGGAATTCTTTTCATTGATATATTTCTATAGGTTTTTGTTTGATGCACAGAACATGAGCTACTCATCGTAGTTTCGGCAACATATTTCAGTTCAAAATAAAACGACCGTTCTCCATGTGTGAACTTCCAATGTGCAAGGTCATTGGATTAGACCAGGAAAGGGAAATGGTCATGACTGTTAACTGGATCTTGATATATCTAATTAGTTTCTTTTGTCTTTTTGTGGAGGGATCTGTGATTCCAAAGTCATGCAGTTTTGGCACTTAAGGAGGCTGCATAGGCTTATTTTGTGGGTCTGTTCGAGGATACAAACTTGTGTGCCATTCATGCAAAGAGGGTCACTATCATGCCTAAAGGGTACGTGTATGTGAAAGCAGGGAATATCTGTTCAAAGTCACATATTTTTTTAATAGGCAAGGAAGAGTAGGTTTTATGGTCATGTTTCAATAAATGATCTGTTTAATATATCAGACTCATGAAATAACAATAACAATTTATGATAGCGTATTCATGGAATTTAGGTCGATTTCGCTAACCCCATTTAAGTAAAGATTTATGATAGAGTATTCATGAAATTTAGGTCGATTTCACCATGATCCATCCTTCTTGTGCAACAATACTACTAGAGGAGAGAAAGAACTTTGACTACATTGAATTATATGAGCCTCTAACATTTCTACAACCATACATTCAATTTCACTCTTTTGGGCATAGGGATATCTATAAGGCCTGATGTTTGGAGGAACACTTCCTGGAATGAAATGAATAGCATGATCATGACCATGAATAGGTGGGATACCTTTGGGAGCCTCAAATAGCTTGGAATGATTGTCCAAGACTTTTTGGAGATCTGGAGAAATAGATGATTTCGATGTGGGAACCTTAGCAAACATAATTGTGCAATTACTCCTCGTTGTTATTTATTTAGAAGCTTTGTCATTCCATTAGAGTTGGTTATCTTCCCTGATTTCCCTGTGATACCTCTTAATTCAACTTCCTTTTCTTCCAAAGAAAATTTCATGAAAAGTTCTTGAAAATTAAAATCTACTGTACCCAAGGATTATAGCCATTGGACTCCTAACAACATCAGCACCACCCATTGGAATGGAAATCATTAGGCTATTCAATGCATATTCTCCCATGGATAACTTGATATTATGACACTTTCTAGAGAAATTTATGGTTCCTCCACTTGCAACCATCACATGACACTCTTGTGCTGGATATAGGAAGCAATTCAATTCCTTGGCTATATTACAATGAATAAAATTATGGGCACTGCCCAAATCAATCAACACTATTCCCTTTTTCTTCTTGATATGTCCCTCTATATTGATAGTTTGAGGAGTGGTAATTACGGCCAATGCATTACAAGATATGGTCGGATTCATTTCTTGTTTCTCTAGGGTTTGTTCCTTGTGTATATCCTCTTCTTTGGACTTTTCTTGTTCATTTCTTCCTCCTCTTCACAATCTATGTAAAATAATTTCTTCTCAACACACTTATGACCTTTAGTGTATCTTCTATCACAACTGTAACAAAGCCCTTTTGTTCTTTTTTCTTCCCATTGTTGGCGTGTCAACCTTGTAGGTTGTGGAAGACTAGGGGAAACATCACTTCCATCCTTATAGTTGTGAGTGGTAGGCTTCCCTGTTGCCATAATTTTACTTTCCATTTTTCTTGCCAACCTGAATGCCTTCTCCAATGAGTCAGGTTCCCAAAGGCGAACCTCATGTTGGATTTTATCTTTTAAAGTCCCTATGAACACATCGATCCTATGTTTCTTTGGAATATCTTTTACCCTTATATTCAGTTTTTGGAAGTCATCAATGTGCTCCATCATTGAACCTTTTTATTTGAGATTTATCAATTGGCTAAAAAAAGTGTTGCTTTTTGTATCCTCATAATGTGCTACATTTTTTATGTAAAAATTGCCCAAGTGACAATTTTTTACGAGAGCAAAGCCATCGATACCATACAAACTGATTTTGTTCCAAATACAAAGCTGTGTTGCGTACCTTTTGTGTGTTTTGCACATTATGGAGATCGAAATATTGCTCCATCTATAGTATCCATGTTACGGGGTCCATGCCATCAAACTTCCTCATATCAATCTTTGGAACATGGTGGGTCTTCAATCCAATGTTAGATTCTATGAAATCATGATTAACATTTCTTTTTTTCTCATCATGAGTTTCCTTTACTACCCTTTCACCATTAGTAAGCATTCCTTGTAGCAACTTAGTCAAATCTATCTTCAAATCTTCCATCTTAGCACCCATGCCTTTCATCTTAACTTCCATGCCATCCATCTTAGCTTCCACACCATCCATATTCACTTCCACGCCATCCATCTTAATTTGCACGCCATTCATATTATCTTCCATGCCATTCATCTTAGCTTCCACGCCTTTCTTTAAACCATCAATATTAGCTTTTGTTACCTTTTGTGCGAGTGAAATTTGTTGCACTTGGTCTTGTAATTTTGATATATCATGTTTCATTTCTTCCTAGTATTCATGAGCCATGCTAGAGCTTTCATGTTGCTTACTAGGTGTTTCCATTTTCTTTCTTCGGGGCATCAAGTAATGATAATTATCCTTCACTATGCCCTTTGAACTTCAAACTAATTTTTCAACCCAAACTTATGCAAAATTTTAAAAAGACTACACACCTTTTTTCACTTTGTAGAAGCTCGATATTGAATCTGTTTTATCTATGTAATTGAGGATCTCCAATATTTGAAATTTCTTCTTGCGATAGCCCTCTGATTCCTCTTTCCAATGCCATGAGTCTGATCAAAATTGGATTCTTCAAGAAAGGGTTATTCCCAATCTCCCAAAATGACCTGATTATATATTTTTTCAGTAGAGAGAATTTGTACGATGTGCCACGTGTCACTGTTTTGACGTTCAAATATGAAAAAGATACACAAAAACTACAGTCCATCCTATTTCTGTGACTTCTTACGAAATTTCAATTTGATGCTCAAAGAGAAATTTATGATGATTTTCTCAAGGTCACCTATTTGGAATGTAATTCAGGAGTCTGCAAAAACCCTAATTTCCTCAGATCATATCTCTGAAATTATAGAGAGACAAGATTTGAAATTCGGACCTGAGAATGATTTCCGCTCAAATGGTTTTTTTTTTAGCTTCTGCAACATCGCAGAAAAAAATCTATAGCGAAAATTCCACGATGACCTATTTGGAGCAGCGAAACCCTAGAATCGAAAGCTCTGATACCAAATGTTGTGAAACCAACTCACAAAAAATAGAAAAGAAATATCAACGACTTAGAAATCAGCCTCTTCAAGGGGGCAACCTCCTTTACATTACACAAATAAATAATTCTTGGATGATAGAAATGACAAAACCTCCTTTCTATACATAGGAGTCTAAGGGGTCACAAAATAATCAAAACCGACATAAAAATAATAAAATAAGGGCACAACAATAACAATAATGGCCTTCTATGGGCCATTGGACTCCTAGTACAACATCAATACCACCCATTGGAATGGAAAGCATCGGGATATTCAATACATATTCTCCCATGGATAGCTTGATATTATGACACTTTCCAGAGAAATTTATGGTTCCTCCATTTGCAACCATCACTTGACACTCTGGTGTTGGATATAGGAATAAATTCAATTCCTTCGTTATCTGACAATGAATAAAATTATGCGTATGGCTCGAATCAATCAACACTATTACCTTTTTCTTCTTGATATGTACTTCTATATTGATAGTTTGAGGAGTGGTAATTTCGGCCAATGCATTACAAGATATGGTCGGATTCATTTCTTATTTATCTAGGGTTTGTTCCTAGTGTATATCCTCTTATTTTGATGTTTCTTGTTCATTTTATTCCTCCTCTTCACAATCTATGTAAAATAATTTCTTCTCAGCACACTTATGACCTTCAATGTATTTTCTATCACAACTGTAACAAAGCCCTTTTGCTCTTTTTTCTTCCAATTTTTGGGGTGTCAACCTTGTAGGTTGTGGAAGGCTAGGGGAAACACCACTTCTGTCCTTATAGTTGTGAGTGGTAGGCTTCCTTGTTGCCATAATTTTGCTTTCCATTTCTCTTGCCAACCTAAATGCCTTCTCCAATGAGTCAGGTTCCCAAAGGTGAACCTTATGTTGGATGTTATCCTTTATAGTCCCTATGAACACATCAATCTTATGCTCCTATGGAATATCTTTTACCTTTATATTCAATTTTTGGAAGTCATCAATGTGCTCCATCATTGAACCCTTTTGTTTGAGGTTTATCAATTGGCTAAAAAAAGTGTTGCTTTTTGTGTCCTCATAATGTGTTATCATTTCTTCTATAAAAATTGCCCAAGTGAAAATTTGTTTACGAGAGCAAAGTCATCGATACCACACAAACTGATTTGGTTCCAAATATAAAGTTGCAATGCATACCTTTTGTGTGTTTTTCACATTATGGATATCGAAATATTGCTCCATCTGTAGTATCCATATTACGTGGTCCTTTCCATCAAACTTCCTCATATCGATCTTTGGAACATGGTGGATTTTCAATCCAACGTTAGAGTCTATGAAATCATGATTAACATTTATTTTTTTCTCATCATGAGTTTCCTTTACTACCCTTTCACCATTACTAAGCATTTCTTGTAGCAACTTAGTCAAATCTATCTTCAAATATTCTATCTTAGCGTCCATGCCATTCATCTTAAATTCCATGCCATCCATCTTAGCTTCCACGCCATCCATCTTAACTTGCACGCCATTCATATTAGCTTCCATGCCATTCATCTTAGCTTCCACGGCTTTCCCTAAACCATCAATATTAGCTTTTGTTACCTTTTGTGAGAGTGAAATTTGTTGCACTTGGTCTCGTAATTTTGATATATCATGTTGCATTTCATCCTCTTCTTCATGAACCATGCTATGTTGAAAATGCAACAAGATGATGGAGCTTAGTGAAAAGAAGTCGCCTTCACTAAGTGGTCCCGCAGGCTATTTTTGGCACAAAGTCTATTTTTAGACTATGTCTATTTTTAGACATATGGATCATGGTCTATGAATTGCAGGATGCTATTTATGGATGATTGGTCAAGTTGGTAAAAATAGATGGACCTCTTTTTTTAGACATATGGGTGGAGTCTATTTTTAGACTACCAGGCTAAAAATAAAACAGTCAAATATTATTAGCCCTTAATAATATTTGGACTATAAATATTATCTTATTCTCTTGGAGCACTTCAGTTCGTGCTACAGATGTGGCACATGCAACTGCCAGAAGGAAATACGCTTTTCTTATGGGTTAGTTGAGCTATTGCATGGGACTTCAGGTAGAACTCAAGTGATTGAGTTTGGTGGAGTTGAATGAGGAGTTGATGGAGTTGTGTTTAGTTTGACTTAGTTGAACTAGTTGTATTTAGTCTAACTAACAAATACACTAGTGATGAGTGGTGTGAATTAATTATTAATTAATTCACTAATTATTAGCTCATAAATCAAATAAAGAATACATCAGTTAACTCAGTGCATGGACAGTTAAGTGGAGACAAGTGTTAGAGGTGAGTGAAAGGGCAAGACAGTTGTCAGTTGTGACTATAGTTGTGCATGAGATTTGCACACTCAATGGATTGAGTATTTCCAATGAGGATTGCGTGGTATAACCAAAGGGAATACAAATTTAGATCACAAATTTAGATCACAAATTTGGTGTTATTCTCAACAAGTATTGCGCAGTGGAGGCAAGCAAGCAGCGAAGGAGATTTGAACTTGTGATTGATTCAGATCTGAGCTAGTTTGTGTGTAACAGGTGGAGATAGTACTGAGTACTTGTGAGGAGTATTGCACTATGTATTGTTACATGTTCTCAATCAATATAATATATAGATAGTTGGGGGTTTTCACCGGTATTCTTTCCTCGTGATATACTGTGTTGATATGTGTGATTGATGTTTCAATGTGCGCATGCGATTGTTTCTTAATTTCGCAAAATTGATGATCAACGTAGAGGAGGTTATGTATTATGCATGCAGTCCGCAAATAGTGTATAATCAGGATAATATTTGTGAATAAGTGTCATATTATTCAAAATTTCTACATGGTTTGAGATGGATTTTTCGTTGATCGCATGCTTGGTATCAAGTGTGATGGGATCGGTATGGTTCTTGGACAATGGTGCATCTTTTCACATGACAGGAGATCGAGATTTGTTTTCTGATCTGGATGAGAAATATCTTGGAGTGCACATCGAGATGGGCGATGATGGTAGATACAGTGCAACCGATATCGGTACCATTTCCTTTGAGAGGGAGTCTGGTAAACCCTTCGTATTGAAGGAAGTGATGCATGTTCCAGGATTGAAGAAGAATCTTATCTCTGTGGCGATGTTAGAAGACAAGGGATATGATGTTGTTTTTAGAGAGGGAAAGGCTTTCCTGCACAGTAAGATAACTAGAGAAACCCGGAAGATAAGGGTTCGAGTCAAGAACCTTTATCAGTTTCATGTAGATGGCTGCTCAGCAATGGCATGCAAGGCAGAGGGAGTGGTGAGCCGTGATGATGGCGAGCTGTGGCATCGGAGATTGGGCCACCTTCACCATGGAGCTTTGAAGATACTATAGCAGATTTCTACTGGGCTTCCTAAAGGCACTCTTGCATAGTCAGATCAGTGCAAGGGGTGTACTTTGGGAAAATTTGTGAAAGCCACCTTTCATGAGAAGGATAGTCATGCCACGAAGATCCTTGAGAGAATTCACAGAGACGTGTGTGGACCTTTCTCGGTAGCTTCGACAACAAAGCAAAGGTACTATGTGATCTTTGTTGATGATTTCTCTCAAAAGTGCTGGATCTTCTTCATGCAGAAGAAGAGCGAGACATACTCAAAGTTCTGTGAGTTCAAAGCACTGGTCGAGAAGGAATCGGGGAAGAAGGTGAAGGCTCTTAGGATCGAAAATGGTGGTGAATTCATCTCTGGCGAGTTCAAGGACTTCTACAGTGCAGAAGGGATTCGAAGAGAGCTCATAGCTCACCATAACCCACAGCAGAACAGGGTCGCTGAGTGGAAGAACATAACGATCGTGAGTGCTTCATGGGAGATGTTACATGATCAGGGCCTACCCCTTCACTTGTGGGTGGAGGCATGCAATACTGTAGTATATGTGTAGAACCGTTGTCCTCACAAGATACTTGGCATGAGTACACCCGAGGAGGCTTATTCTGGTAAGAGGCCTGATATTTCCCATTTGAGGATTTTTGGTTCTCCTGTTTACATGCATGTGATGAAGGATGCTAGGAAGAAGCTAGAGCCAATCCCAGAGGTTGGGATATGTGTGGGGTACACTGATACGCCCCACAAGTATCGTGTGTATTTTCCAGACAATCACAAGACTGTTGTGCAACGAGATATCAAATTTCAGGAGGAGAAAGCCATGAAGTGTTCGCTTGAGAGGGAGCCACACTTGCATGCAGATGAGGAGCTATTATTTCCTAGGGATGAGCTTCAGGATGTGGATCAGCCACAAGATGAAGTTCATGGAGTGGAAGAGACCACTCATGCAACGCCAACCATCAGAGGGCGAAAGCGCACTACAGAAGCTGAGCGACTGGCTCAAGATGCAGAAAAGGTTGTAGGACCACCTACAGCGGAGCGTAGACAGAGACAATCACCTAATCGGTACACTGGATACATGGCTCTTGTGAGCAAATGTTTCATGACTGAACCATCCTCTTTCGAGGAAGCTGTGAAGGATCCCGCATGGGTAGATGCCATGGTGGAAGAGTATCATTTGATTGTCAGAAACAGTGCATGGGAGATTGTCCCAAGACTGGAGGGGAAATTAGTGGTGGGTTCGAGATGGATCTACAAAGTGAAGCAGGCAGCTGATGGGAGTGTGGATAAGTACAAGGCAAGATTTGTTGCCCGAGGTTTCTCACAAATAGAGGGGATCGATTATGAGGAGACCTTTGCACCTGTCGCAAGGTGTTCTTCCATACGGACAATTCTTGCTCTCTCAGCGCAGATGGGGTGGCACATCCATCAGATGGATGTGAAGACTGCATTCCTCAATGGAGTCATTGAGGAGGAAGTGTACATAGAGCAGCCCAAAGGTTTCGAGATCTTCAGCAGCGAGTCGCATGTGTGCAGTCTCAAGAGAGCGCTGTATGGGTTGAAACAAGCACCTCGTGCTTGGTACACATGGATAGACAATTATTTCACCGGACTTGGATTCTCCACGAGTGAGGCGGATCCTAACCTATACCAGATAGTGGTGGAGGGTAAGTTGCTTGTCATTGTACTGTATGTAGATGATTTGATTTTAATGGGAGATGAGCTGTTGATACTTTCATGCAAGGAGGATCTTGCTCAGGAGTTTGAGATGAAGGACTTGGGCCTCCTTCATTATTTCCTGGCATTGGAAATTTGGCAGTGCAGTGATGGACTATTTGTTTCTCAGGGTAAATATGCCCAGGAGATACTGGAGAAGTTCAACATGCATGGCTGCAAGCCTGTTGATACTCCTCTTCCTGGAGGTTGGAGGAAGGAGGATGCTACTTCAGTAGAGGTAGTGGATGCCACTGTTTATCGACAGTTGGTGGGGTCGCTTATGTATCTGGTTAATACATGACCCGATATATGCTATGCTGTTAACCAACTTTCACAAGCTATGGTTAAGCAAACCAAGCTCTTCTGGAAGGCAGGTAAGCATGTATTGCGTTATCTCAGAGGCACATTAGGATATGGATTGTGGTACAGACATGAGGATGAGGTGAAGCTATGTGGCTTCACGGATGTAGATTAGGCAAGGAACCCAACGGACAGAAAGAGCACATCTGGAGGGATATTCATTATCGGGTCGACAACAGTTTCTTGGTACAACAAGAAGCAGAGATCCATGGCACTCAGTTCAGCATAGGTCGAGTATATGGCAGCAAGTTTGGCTGCATGCGAGGCTATATGCATGAGGAAGATCCTGGTCAGGTTGTTCGGGTCACACTTGGAGCCTACTGTGATTTATTGTGATAACCAGAGTTGCATTAAACTCTCGGCTAATCCAGTATTTCATGATAGATCCAAGCACATCAACATCAGGTACCATAATACCAGAGATTGTGTGTAGCAGAGAATCATGTTACTTTCATATATTCCCATGGAGGATCAGGATGCTGATATCTTGACGAAGGTGCTCACCAGGAGAAAATTAGAATACCACAGAGACAGGATAGGGGTTGCAGATAATCGATATCTTATTGAGAGGGAGTGTTGAAAATGCAACAAGATGATGGAGCTTAGTGAAAAGAAGTCGCCTTCACTAAGTGGGCCCGTAGGCTATTTTTGGCGCAAAGTCTATTTTTAGACTATGTCTATTTTTAGACATATGGATCATGGTCTATGAGTTGCAGGATGCTATTTATGGATGATTGGTCATGTTGGTAAAAATAGATGGACCTCTATTTTTAGACATATTGGCGGAGTCTATTTTTAGACTGCCAGTCAAAAAATAGAACAGTCGAATATTATTAGCTCTTAATAATATTTGGACTATAAACATTATCTTATCCTCTTACAACACTTCAGTCCGAGCTACGGATGTGGCACATGCAACTGCCAGGAATACACTTTTCTTATGGTTTAGTTGAGCTATTGCATGAAGGACTTCAGTTAGAACTCAAGTGATTGAGTTTGGTGGAGTTGAATGAGAGTTGATGGAGTTGTGTTTAGTTTGACTTAGTTGAACTAGTTGTATATAGTCCAACTAATAAATACACTAGTGATGATTGGTGTGAATTAATTATTAATTAATTCACTAATTATTAACTCATAAATCAACTAAAGAATACATCA
>APFE031189140.1:73709-87546 GCA_000404065.3 Pinus taeda
AGTTGTGCATGAGATTTGCACAATCAATGGATTGAGTATTGCCAATGAGGATTGCGTGGTATAACCAAAGGGAATACGAATTTGGATCACACATTTGGTGTTATTCTCAACAGGTATTGCGCAATGGATGCAGGCAAGCAACGGAGGAGATTTGAAACTGTGATTGATTTAGATCTGAGCCAGTTTGTGTGTAACCGGTGGAGATAGTACTGAGTACTTGTGAGGAGTATTTTACTATGTATTTTTACATGTTCTCAATCAATATAATATACAGATAGTTGGGGGTTTTCAGCTGTATGCTTTCCCCATGATATACTGTGTTGATATGTGTGATTGATGTTTCAATGTGCACATGCGATTGTTTCTTAATTTCGAAAAATTGATGATCAACGTAGAGGAGGTTATGTATTATGCATGCATTCCGCAAATAGTGTATAATCAGGATAATCTCTGTGAATAAGTGTCATATTATTCAAAATTTCTACACTTTATTTCTGCATTTCCAGCACACTATCCCCGATCTAGACTTGGATCTGCCTTTCCTTGATTTACTGCGATATCCCGAGCTCTTTCCTCTTTCCATTTTTCTTCCCCTAGACTCTGCACTCAAAGCATTACTCGATGTCTCACCGGAGATTTTCTGTCACATTTCCTCACTAAGGATAGCACTGACAACATCATCAAACTTTAAAGTACTAGATCCAGAAACAGAGTTACTAATGGTCATTACCAAACCATTCCAACTTTCTGGTAATGAGCACAAGAATAACAGAGCTCTAACTTAATCATCAAAGTTTACCCCTATAGAACATAACTGACTTGTAATAGTATTAAAATCATTTAAATGATCTGCAACAGATCCACCTTCCGACATCTTCATATTAAATAACCGTTTCATAAGAAATACCTTGTTTGAGGCCGAGGGTTTTTCATATAGTTTCTCCAACACTTTAATCAAACCCTCTGTCGTTGTTTCCTTTGAAATGTTCAAGGCACCGACGCTGCAAGGCACAACCGTATTGTTCCGAGTGCCTTTCTATCGAGAAGGTTCCATTCTTCATCTGTCATACCCGTCGGCATCTTTGTTTTTCTGCCCAATGGTAGGTACAAATCTTTCTCATACAGATAATCTTCCATCTGCATCTTCCACAACGAGAAGTTTTGGCCATGAAATTTCTCGACCCCAAACTTACCATCTTCCGCCATTGCTCCCACTCGAACTAGGAACCCTTCTTTCCTGTGAGTTTATCAGCCAAATAGACCTTCGTCTCTGATACCAGTTGTTAGAAGATTATATATTACGGAGCAATGGAACAGATAAAATATTGTAGAAATATAAATGCAGAAAATGCATAAAACAAGAGAGACACAGGTATACGTGGTTCACCCAGTTTGGGCTACGTCCACCTCGAACAATCAGTCCTTCCTTTCTATTATCCAGAAACATTAAGAGACACAACCTACAATAGATCCGTTGTAATATCCTCTGTTTTCTCTCACAGTCTCACCTCTCTGTTTCTCGCTCAGAGAATACACATGTATTACATAGCCTCAAATGCAATGCCCTCATACAAAGAGAGGGGTTACCTTCTAGGGAAAAAAACCCTAAACTAAACATAAGTTCTACCGTCAGATCATTTTCTTAATGAATGGCCTAGATTGACTAGAAATTACAATACTTTTACAAGGCAATTTTACATCTGTTTTTAGCTTCAGGGGTGCTGCCCCCAAAACCCCTGCTAGGGGACTGCTGGTCCCCGGACCCCCCCAACCGGGGGGGATCGACCCCCCCAAACCCTCGCGGGGGGGGACAAGTCCCCCCCTCACCTGCCCCACGTGGAGGGGTGTACAAACTTCCTAGGGTATACATCCGGCTGAAGCAAAGACCTCTAAACAATCATGCTCCATACCCAACAAAGTCAAGAATCAGTATACTCTCATAAACTCAGGGTGGATGAAAAGAATTGTAAATTCATGCAAACAATTTTTACTAATGGTAGTAAAGGAAAATAAACTTGATAAAACCAATGTATTTGAGGGATGTGATGCTAAAAAGCAAGCTGATTTAGAAAAAGTTGTTTCAGAATATGATATATTGTTTCAAGAACATAAAGGTCTACCACCAAAAAAGGAAATAGTACATGATATTAATTTGCACTAAGATGCTCCATTGCCTAACATCGAAATGTATAGGTTGTCCGCTTTGTAGAATGCAGAAACCAAGAAGCAAGTATAGGAGCTGCTCGAGAAGGGGTCCATCAGACCTAGTGCATCACCATGTGGGTCTCCAATTGTCTTGGTGAGAAAGAAAGATGGCTCATGGAGAATGTGCATTGATTACCAAGCACTGAATAAGATAATGATCAAAAACCATTATCCCCTTCCTCGCATAGATGATCTATTGGATCAATTAAAGGAAGCTGTTTATTTTTCCAAGTTGAACTTGCATAGTGGCTATCATGATGTCAGAGTTGTAGAGCAAGATGCAAGGAAGATTGCTTTCGAAACAAAGCAGGGATTGTATGAGTGGTTGGTTATGACTTTTGGCTTAACTAATGCTCCTGCTACTTTCATGAGAGTAATGAATGATGTACTCAAACCTTTTCTTGATGATTTTGTCATTGTATATTTGGATGACATTCTTATATTCAATAAAACATGGGAAGAACATTTAGACGATGTTAAGAAGACTCTAGATGTTTTGAAAAAAGAATTTTTTTATGTTAAGCTCTAAAAATGTGAATTTGGCAAAACATCTTTGAATTGTTTGGGTCATATTGTAGGGGGTGGTGAATTGAAGATAGATCCCTTTAAGGTTGTAGTCATTGTAAAATGGCCTAAACCCAAATCTGCTACCAAAGTTAGAAGCTTCTTAGGAGCAGCACAATATTGGAGAAAGTTTATTTCTAACTTTTCCTTAATTGCAACTCCCTTACATGTTTTAACAGGATTGAAAAAGGTGTTTCAGTGGGGAGGTAAACAATAGAAAGCCTTCGACACCTTGAAAGAAAAGATTAGTACAACACCAGTACTAGCACTACCCGATCTTCAAAGACCATTTGAGATTGAAACAGATGCTAGTGACTATGCCATGGGAGTAGTGTTTATGCAGCACAGTAAACCCATATGTTATCATTATGAGACATTTAATTTTGTAGTAGTTAACTATCCCACATATGATAAAGAACTGTATGCATTAGTATGTAGTGTGAAAAAGTGGAAACATTATATAATGGGCAAAGATACAATTATACACATTGATCATCAACCACTTCAATATTTGCACTCACAAACTAAGTTGCAGCAATCAAGACACTATAGGTGGATGGGTTTTATACAACAGTTTCATCTTGTCATCAGATTAAAAAGGGCATACACAATAAATTTGTAGATATGTTGTCCAGACCAATCATAAATGCATCCACTATACTTAAGAATAATTCAATATTGCATGAAAGCTACATTGAACAGTTTTCTTAAGATATAGATTTTAAAGATGTATATGCGACTTTAAGTCATGGAAAACAAGTAGAAGAATTGGATTATCATGTTAAGGACCATCTCTTATATAATTTTGGGATGCTATGCATTCCTCAAATTGAAAGAGTAAAGATAATTCGAGAGGCACACACTTCTCTAATATCAGGTCGCTTTGGGGTAAGTAAAACAATTGCATAGTTGCAAATATTTTGTTATTGGCAAAAAATGAGTGAGACGGTTTCTAGATATGTAAGAGGGTGTACCATGTGTGCTAAAAGCAAGCCCAGCAATAGAAAACTAGGTTTGTACACTCTAGTACTAGTTCCTTCTCATCCTTGGGAAAGTGTTTCCATGGACTTTGTTGGAGGATTGCCTAAATCTAGGAAACGTCATGACTATTTTTATGTTGTTGTGGATAGGTTCAGCAAAATGTGTATTTTAATACCTTGTAACAAATAGATTACAGCTGAACAGATTGCAAAGTTGTTCTTTCAGCATGTATGAGTTCATTTTGGATTACCCACTTCCATTGTATCTGATCGAGATACCCCATTTGTTGGGAAATTTTGGTCAAGTCTGTGGGAATTGATGGACACCAGGCTGAAGAAGAGCACAACTTTTCATCTGCAAATATATGGCCAAACAAAAGTAGTCAACATGATAGTGATCCAGTTGCTTAGAGGCTATTGCAGCAAGCAACCCAAGCTTTGGGATGAACATTTATGTTATGTGCAACATGCTTACAACCGAGCTAAAAATTCTTCTACACAGATATCTCCTTTTGAGACTTGTTTTGGTTTCATACCAAGGTCTCCCTTTGATTTTGTCTTTGGTAAAGACATAGCGGTTGATGGACACAGTGATGTGGATAAGGAAACCAAGTTCATCGAACAAATCCAAGAGATTCACCAAGCAGTACAGGAACAGCTGGAAAAGGGCCAAGCTAAGTACAAGGCAAGGCATGACAAGCATCAGATTGAGCATAGTTTCCAAGTTGGTGATCAAGTCTGGCTGTATATCAGCAAAGACCGAATGCAAGGTGAAGGTAAGAAGATAAAGCCAATAAGATATGGACCTTTCAAGATACTTGAGAAAATTTGTGAGAATGCTTGTCGCCTTGATTTACCAGCTTACATGCACATCTACTCAGTTGTTAATGCAGACATCTCGAGATTATTTGAACCTTCATTAATTGAAGATCCCGAAGAGCAATGTCAATTTCCTTCTATTGATGATCTGTTGCCTGAATATCTTAATGAATTGCAGGAAGATACAGTTCTGGATAGGAAGGTGAGAACTACGCACAAAGGGGATGTTGAGTACCTCAGGATTGGACTCAAAGGTTCAAAGCCAAGAAATGCGAAATGGATAGAAATTGGGCAAGCAAGGAATCACTACCCTCATTTGATTAATGCTTAAAAATAAACTTTTGGTGGTCCAAAAGCTTTTTCAATAGGAAGGTCATGATCCAAATTGGATCCTAAACACTCTCTAAGTTTTCATAAACTCATTCAAATTATGCCAAACAGATTCATGTCTTAGAAAGATCAAGCTATCAGAAGGAATCCTCGTGATAGTTGCAATTGTGATCAGCGTGGAGCAACAAGGACCCTCAGTCGAGTGTGCAAGCCACTGGCCCATGGTAACGCGCACTGGCACAAATTGGAAAAACCAGAGGCTAATTCAAGAAACGGGGGTGGTTTCGGATATGCGATTAGCACTAAAGTGCTAATCACGTATCGCAGGGTGTCCCCCTTAGTGAAGGAAAGTCTCGAAGTGCCCAGACCCGAAATGGCTATGAAATGTGGAAAAGTAATAAATTTGGTTCCGTGGATTCCACAAAATCGGTAGGATATTGGAGAGCCTCGAGGTGGTAAACTGTTTTGGCCGAGTCCCACCCCATGCCACACATTGAGTAACACACGTCTAGTGGAAGAGAGAGAAAACCTCTCATATCATACTAGTAAACATCATGCTACTTACCCGCCTGATATGAACAAAGACCATAGGATCTGGGGGGTCTAGATCAATGGTGAAGGCGCGTCCCGATAAATGACCGGATTTGACAAGCTTTTAAAGCAAAATTACATGGGATTTGAAGTCCCACGTGGATGATGAGGTGGTAGAAGATTCATGTTTCACTGGAATCTTGGAGAAAACGGAAATAACGATCGTTCAAATGTGTCAAAGGAGCCTGACACACTCACCCATTGCAGAATAGGTGGTCACCTCCCTGTGAAGCACTACACAGTGATGATGATGCAGAACAGGGGAGTTCGAATGGACAGAGGAAGGAAAACCAAAACTTCGGGAAGCAGAAATGAACTGAAAGAAAGCAGACTGGCTTTAAAGCCATGAACTGACAAAAGAAGAGGACACAGACACACATAGAGAAGAGTTAGTTAGATGCAAGAAGCTAAGAGCAGAGAACAGAGAGAAGTAGTTGAGCTGACCTGAGGGCAGCATCGAGCCAAACAGAGCCAGAGAGAGTCAGAGAGTCTGTGCACTCCAAAGAAAGCTTGAGAGGTTCAAGCGAGCTCCTCGACATATGCCTGTCATGTATGAGTTTTAGATTAGGCTCATACTACTGTGACCAGTAGAGGTCAAGTACTAGTAGGGAGAGTTTATGTACTCAAATCCTACTGATTCATATCTGTTGACTGGGACTCAAATTGAGCTCACTGTTGTAAAGAAACTCTTCTTTGAAAACATAATAGAGAGGCCACCACTGAAAGCTGGAGCAGAAGATGTAGCCCAGGAATATTAGGTGAGCTCCTTATTAAACTTGTTGTATTACATGTTTTCCTATTATGTTTTTTCTAACTACCTCAGTGTCTATGTATTTTTCAATCTTATCGATCCATTGCATAAAGTAACATAGGCACATCCATGCACATGAGTCGGTAATCCCTTTAATTCTGTGTCATGGATAAATTCTAGATCATTAAATCTGGGAGTTTAGTCAACTTGGATCACGTTTGGTATCAGAGCGGTCTTTACATGGATGTGAATTTCTAGCGTGAACAATGGAACGTGTAGCGATAGAGGATGAAAAAGCAATGTACGAGACCATGCTCAAAATTTCCAAAAGGGTGGAAATAATGTATGAAGCTCTACAAAAAGAGATAGCAGAAAAGGAGCGATTGCAGCTTTAGTTGTAATCCACGTAAGAGGCCCTGGGAGAACTAAAGCACAACAATCAAAACCTTCAAACAAAGAATGTTGAATTGAAGATGCATCTACAAGAAGAGAAAGAGGAAAAAAAGGTTTGCTACAATAGCTGCAGGCTAAGGACTAGGCCTTGGAAAAGTTGTAGCATGACCCATGTGAGGTAAAAAGAAATTCTCTGAATTCATGTATGTTTCTTGATGATGATTTCGCTTTTTTTGAAAATCATACCATGGAATTGGCTCCAAACTATTGAAGAGAATGGGGTATGAAGGAAAAGGCTTAGGCGTAAATGGCCAAGGCATTGTCAACCCCCTCAAAGTAGAAGAATTACCCCATCAAGAAGGACTTGGATATGCCAGAAAGGAAGTTGGGGAATGCACTGAGATAGCTAGTGAACCACCAACAATAGATGATGAGAAACCCTCATCAGTTCTTTCCAAATCGACAAAGGAGGTAAAAGGTTTTGATTTCCTTTTGGTTTCGTCATCACATAGTATGATTTCTGTTGGAGATGTGGAGATACCAATTACAGGGACAAACATGAGGCTTCTTACTAGGACGAGGAATGATGAGGAAGAAGAAATTGGTGTTAATAACCAAGGCATAACTCAACCATTGAAAGTTGTGCAGAGACCTCAATTTGTAGGCTTGAGATACACCGAAGGAGAATGCTCGAAGGTGTTAGATTCTTCCAAGACATCGTCGAAATCATCGAGGAAAGAGAATGATGGGAACACATCCCCATCATCCCATGGTAGTGCCCATTGTAGGGAAAGAGCTGAGGCAAGGTCCCATCAACATACTTACACCAGAGGCAGCAAGGAAAGGTATAACTAGTTTTGATGTTCAAATGTTCATTTCGATTATAATCATGTTTTTAATGATGGACATAAATCATGGTATCGAAAAACATGTACCTTTTGTGGATTACATAACCATACATTTTTGAAATGTTGGAAAAGAATAGCAGCACACAAAAGGAGGAGGCATGAAAGACCCTCTCAAAAACAAGTAAAGAAACACGTTAAGAAGATATAGAGGAAGAAGACCTATTGCAGTCATTACGATAAAAGTGGCCATCAAAGAGGCACATGTTGGAGGCGTCTTCCAAAGCAATGCCTTAAAGACAAAGTGTCAGTGCATGAACCAAGTGAAACAGTTGTTCGACAAGAAAAACCACCACAGGGGAATGATCCATTCACAACGATAAGTGAAAAATAGTTTCTAGATATGTTAGCTTGTCATGGTCATGCTTTTGTAAATCATTTGTTGCATCTCAAAATGTAAAAGTGATGACGTGTTTCCATCACTTGTTGAGAAACAATGATATCTAGTCTTATTTTGTGTTGCATGATAAACTGTGAAAGTGATGCCGTGTTTCCATCACTTGTCAAAGAAAAAATAGTGTTTTGCCTTATATTTGTAAATCATGTGTTGGAGTGATGATGTGTTTTCCATCACTTGTTAGAGCAATAATGATATGTTGGCATTGTTTTCATAGTTGGGGTATTGTGTCCATTTCGATGTAAACTTGACCATCGATTATGTGTTATAAACTCGTGGCAAGTATGGGATTCTTAGGTCATTAGTTGGTCATGAAAGTCAAGCATGTAATTCGAAAAACAATGTACTAAAGGTTACAGAGGTTGTAGGTATCGACTCATCACTTAAGGCTCTGAAGAGCTAAGGTGAAGGAGATGGAAGCGAGACATTTCAGGATGCTTATGATGCATACAAAGTACAAAGAAGTCGCAGATTATTTTTTTCATGATTTTGGAGGACCAAAAGCTCCTCAATGGGGAAGATTGATCCGGGTGGCTCCAGAGGCACACAAAGGACAAAGAGGGTTTATGGAAGCTCAAAAATAAAAGTGACCAAAATAATTTTGAACTAGGACCAGAGTGTAGATCTCGTCATCTTGATCAAAATGGTGTGAATGGTTTGTCAATCTAAGCTCGTATGAGGGAGAACGAGTTAGTCAAAGTTTTGGTCAAAGTTGGGTTGTGGGCTAAGTTTAAGTGTCCTACAATTTGACCGACCCTGGGGCATGAAGCCTAGGTATCGAAAACAAGTGAAATTGTTGCCTCTTTAATTTGTCTAATAACCCTTATGTTAGACAAAATTAAAAAAATAACCCTGTTCCAATAAAAATAAAAATAAATGATATAATTTGGGTGGCAGGCCATAACCCCTACCACCCTCGTCGGACCCAAATTATAATAAAAAACAACTTTTATTTATGGGTTGATGGGCCACGACCCTCGTCGGCCCTCTCTCAACCATACAACAAAAGTTATATTAAAATAAGGACTGATGGCCATGACCCTGTCGGTCCAACCGAACCTTCCACATATATTAAGCATAATACCATACGGGGTGGGCGGGCCACCTCCGGTGGACCCAACCCACACCCAACGCATACCTTGATATTAAATGCGGAGCCGGTGGGAATCGAACCTACGCTAGCCATGTGGCTAGCCCACCACCATGCAGCGACCCCATATCACATAAACCAACGAACATCCCTTTTAATTCAATGCAATATGCCAACGACCTAATCCAAAATTAATACAAGTCTGCGAGAGTTAAAGGGTGAGCTGCCCAATGCGTATCTGACCCCCCAAAAAAGAAATACATGTGTGGTTTATAAAAAAGGGTTTGTTATATATGGTAGGGGCGGGATTTGATCCCCTGACTTCCGCGTGCCTAATATGGTGACTTAACCACCAGGCCAATGGCCTTGTCTTTGTAATATCCATCAAATTTTTTTTATATAAAACATCATTTGTCATTGTGCTCAGTAGATGGAGGGGCCAGGAGTGTGCACAGAAACCAAGGCCTAAATTTTTTATTAATTTATTTGTAGGTGGAACCATGAGCCCAAAGAAGAAGCAGGTGGAACCATGATTGGGTGAAATTCTCAGGAGGGTGAAATTTTTGCACTGTCCAAATTGGACAAATTTTATGTTGATCTTACATATCTCAGCAACACGAACTTGATGGTGCAGTTAGTTTGCTGATCTAGGTAACTAATTTGCAGATGATCCACAAGAATGAATCTTTGAGGAATCTAGGGGGAATCTAAAAGATTCCTTAAGCCCCAGATTTCCATTTTCTCAAAATTCAGAAATTTGATAGTCAAATTTTCACTATTCGATGCCACAAATATGATCGTGCATTCAGATTTTCCATTTGCTCATTTCATTTTTCGACCACTTTTCAAAGTGTAGTGTAGGTGTCAACATTCAACATGCGACGAGTCATTCCATGCGATTCAATGCTGCAAGATTGATGGTACGACCAACTTCAATAGTTTGACATCCTTTTCTTCAGATGGCCTCAGGATGTGAGGTATATGTAGTGTGTTCATGTACTTCTTTTTCTGTGCATTTTGTTGTGCATATCCCTATTGATGTTTGATGTGGGATCTTGTTTTCTTACTTGTTTCATGCTTCCTACTTAATTTGATGCGGAATCATTTGTGGGATGTACTTGTTGTCATGATTCGTCATGTTTTGTTTGAGATCCCTTTGTCGTTATGTTGATGGGATACTCATGTGACGCCATGTATGCTTGCATTGAGATCCCTTTTATTCCATGTTGGCAGGATGCTCATTATCATCATGCATGAGTTTAGGTCATATGGATAGGAGTCCTTTTTAGAGTTCCTGCAGCGGAACATCTCTTGAAGCCACTCCTGTGTGAGGGATTTTTCCTTGTATGATAGTGAGGTCATCACCTATGTACCTCATCACTATTGAAAACACTTAATTCAACAGCCTACACCATCTTAACACCGGGGCGCAGAGATGTAGTCCCTCTTGGACGAACTCCGTTATCAACGTCTTGTTATTTTATGTTGCTGATGATTGTCATGTTATTTCTTATTTGCAACATGCATATTTGTTCCTTTGTGTTATTTTAAATGCAATTTTAATCACATCGTGAAAGTAAAATATATTGGTTAAATCCGAGAGTTGAGTCAACTTGGATCATGCAACTACTTCCTTCTTAGTATCCCTTGGAGATAGACTTGTTTGATGTGGTTATTTTTGTTCTTTTTGTGGTTTAGAAGTCTCCTTAGTGCCTACTCTTTCTTGTACTTTGTTATCCCCCTCTTATCCTTTAATTTATGATTCTTCTTCCTCTGTCTCTACTGCCCCTTTTTCCTTTTTTTCCTCTCCCCTTCTTCTGTTTTTGCTGCCTCTTCCTCCTCTATTTTTGCTCCTTATTATTATTCTATTTTTCCTTATTTACCTCCAATGATAGAGGCCGATGTTTCTCTAGGTGTGATGGCTTGGGTTTCTATGAAGGTCCCCCTATCCATGTCCACATATTTAGTCCATATGAGAGGGACCTCAAGTGGCTCAAAGAATCCATCACTATTAACTTGATGAGGCCATAGTGAGCTGTGTTGGTGATTTCCTTCCCTCACCTTCTGACTCATGTCCATGATTGACTATAGGAGGAAATAGGGAACACTAAGTCTTTGAGGGAGAGGCAATTATTCCTTGAACCTCAGCTCATGGAGAAATATGAAGTGGTAGGCATAAACCACCCTCAATCTCCATTCACAAGATATATATTTGAGGATATGGTAAGTTGCCTCAGCCCAAGGGTAAGGTAGGGTTTCTCTTCTTATTCCATTATTATCCTCTATAGGCTTCTCTTTTGAATTGAATAAGTTTTTCCTAGCGGTGACACTAATTACCTTATCTTCTTTTCTCCACCTAATTCTTAGGGTTACGGTGGTTAGTCTGGTTATGGTTTTAGGACCTAGAGAGATGGAAAACCCTCTGACAATAATAGTGACATTCTCTTCCTCTTGAGAATGTAATTCCATGGACAATTCATGAGAAAGATCATCATCATTCCCCTTTAAAAACTCAAAGAAACCCAACCATTGGTGTCTTATGAAGATGTCCACTACAGGAGGGTGTTGGTGAATCCTCTTGGTGTCTGAAGGTTATCTTTTGTTATATCCTCCCCCCATTTCTTCGATTTTTCCTCTTGGGTGCTATTTAGGTGTGCAATTCAAAAAATTAAGTAAACAATATCAGTGGTGAAACACTATTAATTTTCTTGGTAGCAGTGAGGGAGAAGGGTGCTAAAATTTATATCAACCAAACGATTTCCATGTTCTTCTAACCACAACAATTTCCAAAGAGACCTCCTACTGCCTAATTGATTTTTCTAGGCTATCAATTTTAAGAAGACTTCTCATGTAAGTAGATGTCAAAATAAGGAATAGGGTGTCACTTACTTCTTGTCAAAAAAATTATGTTTGTGCATGATGGTTTTGAGACAACTTCAAGCCACCATGGCTCCTTTTTCACCTTCCAATTTCTCCTGTAGCTCCTTGTCAACCCTCCTATAACACTTGCAGGCCTGCCTATAGCTTCCTCCAATAGCAGTTTTAGACAGGGTTCAAAACTTCTCAGTGGCACCCTAGGTGGTCTGAAACAATAGCTCATCCTTCCTCTACCTATTTTTGGAATGAGTGATGGTGCAAATGAGGTTGAGCCCAATACATAATATTCCCTTTGGGGTAAAATCTCGGAGCACTCTAGTGACGTGGAATTAACACGAGTTTCCTTTTTTGGACCATTTTCCCCACTCCTTGCAATCATTTCTCTCCTTGTGATTATCACTCCACCCTTTGAGGACACCACCTCACTTTGAGTTGACATCTTCATGTTGCATGGGTGACTTAACATAAACTTAATTTTACTAGTCGAGGGTGGCCAAGTTTAGTGACCACCTCTGGCCTACAAAAATATCTCTCTCAACCATTACACATTTTAGTCATTTTATGCATAGAGAAGAGGTGAGGGTTTTCATACCTGAACCTACATGTGGATCAAATTACTAGAGATAGTTGCATGCTGAGGCTAGGCCTTATAACATCCTAATCAAGGTAGCTGACTTTCTTACTTGTTTCCTGTACATTTCTTCATAACTTGATGATACCTTGAATGTTGAATCTGTTGTGTGTGTGCAGGTTCCTCTCTGATGTCTAAGCTATTGTTGCTAGTGGGAAGCCTTCCTGAGGATGAAGTCTCCCTTCTTGGTTGTAGACAAGGCTCCATCATGCCTTCTTGTGGGTGGAAAAAAAAAATATTAGGGATTTCTGTTGTGACTACATAGGCTACTACAAGAGGAGTTTTCTTCTTGTAGCATTATTTTGATCCTCCCTTGAAGTCTCAAGTTTGCATGATGGTGTTGAGGGGGACGATGATAAGCCATGAGGATAGAGTTAGAGTCATGAGGAAGTAGTGCAAACATTCAAGAAATAGAAAACAATGGCTTCTTTGTTTTTTAGAGGTAGGACAAAGTGGAAACTTTGAGCAAGTTTTAGTGAAATGGAGTGGATGGGTGATGGATGGATGATGAGTAAATCATTAGAGGACCCCCTTTATCATTTCCTAGAGGCATCATGGCCTTTTGGGTTGTTCTCCACATTGGATCCCCAACCTATAGCTTCATAGGCTCCTCCTATAGAAATACAAGTCCTTCTTGTAGCATCACAATAAGGATGTGAAATTAAAATTTCTTAATGATTGGATCGTGGAGAGAGATGGTTATATGAGGTGTTTGGATGGAGGGATTGATGAGAGATTTTAGGTTTTTTCCTGTAGACAAAAAACCTACCAACTATGTGTAGTCCTGCAAAAGAAGAGAAAGGTGAAGAGGCATGGTGTAAGCTTCTTCCTTGTGTTCCTCTTTTCCTTTTTTTTTTTTACATAAGTAGGATTCCTATATGGAGGTTTTCAACGTACATTCCTGCCCTACATGCCCTAGATGAGGATTTCACCTAGGGATATTTATTTTTTCTTGTCTTCTCTTTTGTTCCTGGGCTACCTCAAAGAGGTTTTCAACGTTCGAGTTGGCATCAGATGCCTCAGAGATTTTCATCGAGGCCTTTTTATTATTTTTTATTTTTTCCAAATTTCTAGGAATATTGTTGACTAGTAGCTATGAAACTCTCAATCACATTTAATTCCTGGCTGATTGAACCGACAAATTCTTCTTTGGATAGAGGTTTTCTATATATCTTCAACCTATAACCATTTACAAGTAAGGGAATACCTTCCTCATCAATGGTTCTAATATGGACATATCCATTTTCATGACACTTTTCTACTAGGTATGGACCCAACCATCTTTGTTGGAAATAATATTGAGA
>APFE031189140.1:148838-182830 GCA_000404065.3 Pinus taeda
TATACCAATTTTTCGAAGCCACCCATATACAACAAATATGGGTGTTGTGTTTGTTTCTTGAAGGAAGTTTTTGACTCTGAAACTGTGTCGAGAAACCAACTAGAACAATTTTTAGGTTCGAGTTGGCCCTCGAAATAGAGGGGGCTCCCTCAATGTTATGAGGGTTTTTTGTCTTTCACTATCAATGGACAACATCCTATGAAGGACAATGGCCATATCTAGAGGTTTTTGGATGGGTGGTTGTTGATGAGCTTCCAATCTCTACTTAGCAAATAAAGCCCTCTCTTGTAGAGGTCTTATCAAAGTGCCAATGTTTAGCGATGAAGGAATATCATAGCTTGAAAGGTTTTGATGGAGAAATGGAGAAGAAATTAGATAATTAGATATCCTCCCTAAATTCGTATTCATCTAACAATAGAAGAAATGTGTAGAAGAATATCTACAATAAAACATCAATGCATTTAAGCATAACATAGAAGTAACAATCTAGTAATTTCTGGGTGGTAAATCAAAAAGATTGCTTAACCTTTTACTTAGTGTAAAACATAAATTTTCCAGGGATGTCGGGGAGGATGATACTCAACCCATCCCTTCCCAATGTCCTAAACTACCTAAAAAATATGTAGAAAAATATTATGTAGTCATGGGGAAACACTCACAAATACACAAGTTTTGTTATAAATTGGAGCCATAAAACTTTGATTAAAAGCTTTGTAATAGGAAACTTTACAAAAATATGAGGGTATTTCTGGCTCAAAAGCCATCCCTTTATTACAACTTCTAAAGTTGTTATAAGATTTCCCAAATAAATTTCTAACAATATACTAAAAATAAAACAATCTTTGAATAACTGCAGGAAATTTGGAGTTGTTTGAAAATTCTTTGCCTCAAAATCTAGATAATATTCATTGTTGATCTTCCTCCTTCTTCAAATGCTAAAATCATGTACATTGTTGGAGTATAAGAGTCAAATACATTATAGTTGGAGCCAAATTTAATTTAATAGATTTATTTATTAATTTGAATTATCATTTTATTAATTTTAGTTTTCATTTATTTTAACTTTGTACATTTGATTTTATTAAATAGTAAAACTATAGTTCTATTGTTTGTTACAAATTTTAAAGTTATTTTTTTTTAGGTAAAGTTAATTCTATGAAACAAAGAGAAGGTATTTACAAGGTGACCGAGGTCATTACATTGCTCTAAGAAGAGCCATCTTTCCAAAAAACCAACTTATGCCTGAAACCACCCATGGAATCCCATACATCCCAAGACCATGTTCAAAAACCACCCATGGAGGGCCATACATCCCAAACAAAACCATGAAACCAGTACATTAGAAGCCGAGAGAGACCCATAACCCAGATAACTAAGAAACCGCCCGAGGATAACCAAGAACTGATCAAAAAGAGGGAGATCACCTTCAGTAGAAGCATGCTATTCGGCAGGTCGTTCCTCCACAATTCGGCACCAGCCGAATTCCGGTTCATCCACAAGATGGGCGCTGAATTGAGCAGAAGGACTGAGATCAACAGGCTGCATCTCTGTGTCCTGAATGCCTCCGTCTGGTTCCGCTTGTGCCGGTTGTGGCATTGTTGGCCCTCAATTTTGGTCTATTTTTGCTTAGGGAAACCTACTTAATCCTTATATTTTCCATCCATTTTCCATCACATCCATCTCATTTTGATGTTTTTTATGCATATTCAGGTGTTTAATTTTAATTTTGCAACTTCTAGAATTTTTTATGAAAATTGAGTTTCAAGTGCAATTTTGGACTAAATCAGAAATGCCGGTAATAGCTATGTGGATGACATGTTTGCAGGACACTTGGCTCGAGTTTGATGCATGGATGGATAGCTTGGGAACTAGGACTAAGCTAACTCCACTTGTTTCGGCCAGAACAAGCTTTATTAGGCCCGGTCAAGGCTGGTCAAACATGACTAGTCACCAGAAAATCCCTAGGAAATAGGGCAGTTTTGAGATTTTATGGGATTAACCATATTTCTTGGGATGAATTGGATGAGTTCAACTTAGATAGGTGGATATGAGTAGATATTATTGCTAGAAAGATTATAGATCATTTTGTTTCATAAAACCTCTATTTAAAGCCAAGACTTTGATTGCTTTTGTAATGGAATTTGTATGTAACTTTTGTATAATTTGAGTTGGGAGCTAATTTGAAGAACTTGCTGTAGCTGAGATTTCTTCAAGTGTGCAAGGCAAGGGTGGAGGCCCCCCACTCCAAGCTAAGTACACTTCTTTGTTAGACTAGTTTAATTTTCCATAATTTGGTTATTTTAGAACTTGTTTATGTGCTTTGCTTCAGATTGGTTTATGGTTGATGTGTGATGATTTATTTTATTGAATCTTAGTTTGTTCATCACTTTAGTAAGATGGAATGACAAGGTGTTCAAGTTGAACACTCATTCTGTTAAATTGATGGATTGAAACTAGGTTTTTCCTTGATTACATGCAAGCATTTTCTTATGAATTTTCAATCTTCAATTGATAGCATTATGGTGAATGAATTATGATGGGAAATACCACAGGTCTCTTAAGTTAAGAGCCTCCCTTAATTGATGATTTGTCCATCTTAAGCTATTGAGAACTCATGTTTTCTAATTTCTATTCATCAAGTAATAATTGAGGAAGAATTGGACCTCTTAAGTTAAGAGCCATTTCAACTTTCCTTCATTGCAAGGTGAATTGAATTATTAATGTAGGCTATATTTGTAATATGCACTTCTTTAGTTTTCAAATTTTATCTTCTAAACTTGATTATATCTGATGTCCATATACAGTGGATTTGCCTCCAAGTTTTACAAACCCGGATTGATAATTAAATACTTGTGTTAATTTAGTTAATAAATTAGCCCAACATTTTGGCGCCGTTGCCGGGGAGGTAATTATCAGCATAGTCAAATAGAAGATAAACAAAAACACTAAAAATTTATCTAGTATACATTTCTCTTAGTTATGTTTCTTTATGCCTAGAAATAGAGATCCTAAAATTAGGTTTCCAAAACAAAACCCCCCAATAAAAACATAAAATAAAGAAAAAAATGACTACAAAATCCATTTTCAACAACAAGATGATGTTAAAGAATAAGCTACAACACTACTCCATTCTTCAACATTCTTTATCATCAAATTTTGATCAAATAAATTTTCATGTCCAAACATTCATTAAAGTATATTTTTCAAATTTGGATATGAGTTTACTTATGATCTTGTTACGAAAATGGATGCACTGGAAATTCTCTTATACTTGAATTGTTTTTCTAAAATAGAATAGGATAGAATAGAATAAATAAACAAGTAGAATGAATTCACAATAAGACTTCCATAATAAATTTGTTTCAAACAATTTCTTCAAATCATTGTTCAATATTCATTTGAAAGGACTACATGGCAAAATGCAGTAAGAACAAGCTTATTTTGGGTAACCATGTAGGATCATTTTGAAATAATGTTGTTTTTTTACATATCTCTTGAAATCTAGTTTTGGAATCCATTTTGAAGTTTTCAATTTATATCACAAATAAAAAAGTGATCAAAATCAAAACTAGGTCTCAAGTGAAATGTTGAGGACAAAGTTAGTACAGTCTATATTTGAGGTGTCTAATGGAAAAATTTTTATCTGAAATTCATAGGGCAGATAGCCCTTGTAATCTAGTTTCCAAATCAATTTGAATCATTTCAATCAGGTATCATATGAAAAAATTATTCTTGAAATACTAACTGCTTGTCAAAACAAATCTGCAAGGTGACAATTCTAGGTCTTGACTGTTCATTGGAATATTTGAAATACCAAATCATCTTCTTTTCAAAATATGTTTATATGGAAGATATATATTCAAGTCTAGTTTAATACACAATTTTAATCATCCCATTTAGAGGTCAAACGAATAAGATATGCCACATTTAGTGACTGCATGTCTTCAAAGCAGTATAGTCAAACTCTGCCTCATAGGTCTGTTCATCACCAATTTTGTGATATCAAGCCTAAGAATTTTTAAAACCCATTTCTACTGGAAATACAAAAATGAATCTACTTTAATCTCCAAGTGGAATCACATTGATCTGATCTTTATCAAAGAAGTTACGCTTCAAATAGTGACTGTTGGTCCAGTTACAAATTCACAAAATGCTCTATCAAACATGGCACTCCTTATCCTTTTTACCATATCATTTTAAATCATTTTGAAAACTTGTTTATACAGGAGGTATCCATATGCATTCACTTCAACTTTGCTTTGGAATCACTCCAATTCGATAGAAAACAAATATTTTGTAAACAAAATACCGCTAGGAGGTCTAGGCTGGCCACCATTCCTCAAAGGGATAAATAAAAGCATTATGTTTGTTTATCATATTTGGACTTGTTTTCTGAGCAATGCTTGTAATGATTTACATGTTTCTTGGAAGAAGAGAGACTGTACACCTCTCTTCCTCCATCATCTAATGTTGTATTGCAGGCAAGTGCTATGTTTTTGCAGGTCATAGGAAGAACGAAGGAGTGAACTCCATGGATGAAGTAATTTTCAAAATTCAAATTCATATTCTAGAATATGAATACAAATGTTCAAGTCAAAGAAAAGTGAAGATACACCTGATGTTGAGTTCATCCAATGAAACTCAAACTCTTGAAGCTTTCTCTTAGATGTTGACCAACAACACCACCAAACCCTACAACATGATTGAGATCAAGGCAAAAAGACATGAAGCTAATCATCAAAAGAAGCAGTCCAGTTCTATACCATGTCAAGTCACATAAATATTCAAAGAAGCCTTTCATATTGAATTCATATTGTTCATGATTTGATCCTCATCATTTGTCCATGATTTGAATTCATATTCTTCATCATCCATACTGTATGTTAAGCTCCATGACCAAGCATGTTGAAGTCCAGACTTACTATTAAATCATGACTTCAATATAACCTATTTTCATAAGCTTTCATACTTCCCTACTCCATTACACCCCACCTCCATCCAGAAAATAAAAAAATATATAGAAAAAGATAAAAAATAATAAAGGAGTTTGGTTGTGAAAATCCATGAATGTGGCACAATACAAACTTGAATTCATATTGGAAAACCAACCAGCTTGGCCAATATGAATTCTCTATTTTGTTTTACCATTTCTTCAGGTTGCGTTTGCAAGAATCATCCTCCAGAATAAAGAAGGCTTGAGGATAAGTCTTCCCATCAGCAAGGGGGGAGGATTCGCAAAAAGAAACTTAATTGTGCAGTTGAATTGACGACGGAACTTGTATTGTTGGCAGTTGGGACCTAAAATATTTTTGAGATCAATAGCAGTTGGGACCTGAAATGTTGAAAAAAAACATGTATATATTGCATCAAAATGTACATGATAGAGGGGACCTGAGTTATCATGAATCAATTACAGAGAGACCTGAACGACATCAACAATCAATGGATCAGAATCAATGAAGGATGCTAGAGCAAAAAGCATAAATAAGATCTATCTATCTACGATAGTTGATTAAGAACAACAACATTCATCCAATGCTACAGGGAAGTACAAGAATAGTAAGTACAAAATTTTGCTCTTGTAAATTCAAATTTTGTAGAAATTTTTAGACGTTGTTCAAATTGAGTTAATACCTGAATGCATATTTTATATTCATTACATTTACCTTCATCTTATATCCATTCTTTTATACCCATTATCCTATATCTACATTTTCATTTACCCTATACCTAATCCAATGTACATATGTACATATTTTTCATTCCATAACCCTAATACGCCATTATCCTTATATCCTACATTCCCTTCATATATTCCATATTCATTTCATAACCCTAACCCTAAGTATTTTTCCTCTAAGAAAACAGGATCAAAGTGAGAATTTAATAGGTTGAACCTGTACAAACAAACCAAGAAATTAGCATCACGGAAGTAATTTTAAACATGACCTAAATGGTCATTTTAAAATTAAAGAGATATATTGCAATACATATGGAATAGGTGCATTTTGAGAAATAATCAAATCAAACAAATCAAGATGATTTATGTATTAAGGTTATTATGGAAAATGCAATATGATGGAAAGTGAGAGCATGACTCTTGAAGGTTTCGCAATAAAGTGAGATACATGGTATCAAAATCGAGAGGGCTCCATGCAAATAATGTGCATCATGGTTCAATACGTTGGAGAAAATATAAGTTCTATTGAAAGAATAAGAATTTGGATTTGAAACATTTACCCATTTGCATTTCATGCTACCTTATAAAACAATTTTTTTTAATTATAGCAGCCTCAATATCACGGTCAAGTTTTCAAAAAGTCTGTAGTTCTGAACTTTTAAAAAATTACGCAGTTATGAAATGATGTGAGCAATGCTTTGGGCTGTAGAAGGATATCCGAGCTGTGGAAAGAAGAAAATTCTGATGCAAACAAATTAAAGTATGGGCATGCAGCGTAATAAAGATGGCAAATTCAATGACAAGAACATAGTAAGAGAGTACAAACAGTGAAACAGTTAGAACGTTTTGAACACGCAGAACATGCTTTCGCAGCTATTGAAGTCGTAGAAAGGCCTGTACACCATGGATCCGGAGAACGTGGCCACAAGAAGGATGCCACCATGAATGACACAGAACAGAGAAGAGCCACAGCTATAGCAACTAGAAAAAACGTTTTTAAAAAAAAAACACAGAGAAAAAAACCCATGTTGGATTCCAGTCAAAGCACAACAAATCAAATAACAATAGTGAAAACCCTATACAGCTACAATCAATGGTAAAAACGTTTTGCAGAGAAAAAACCCTGTGCGTATTAATAGAGAAAAGCTCTGCCATTGATGCTCAGAACCGTAAATTTGAAATATGGTAGATGCGCAGTTAAGAACGTTAAAATTTTTGACAATGGGGGATTAATGGAGATAATGCCAAGCCGTGATTTATGCAAAGAATCCCAGATTTTATGTTTCAGATCTAGTATGCAGTGAAGTCCTCTGCCACCTGTAAGAGTTAATCCCGTAAATTCATCAACAGTTAGGGGATTACGAGGATATTTAAACTCCAGATTTTATTTAAGAGGTGTCATACTATGGAAAATGTCACTTCAGTGAAGGATTTATCACGTTGGACACCTGTAGATTTTGAGATACACGCTGCCACAACCATTTCCCAGAAATTTCTGCAAGTTTTGTTGTTGTTAATCAAGTATTCGATTAATTGAGCCACGTTATAGTCATCACAGCCAGTGAGTTTCCTTGCACAAAGAAGGTAAGGGGAATGCATTGTTAGCTGTAAGGTGAAAAAAAAAATCATGATTGAAAGATCTCGGGATATTGCTTTTAATGAAAACATCAGTTATATGCTACTGCCATCGCTAAAAATGTGTCACGATTGTCATTCATTAAGACTCTTCCATCAACAAAGCCACAGGGTGTCTTATTGAAGTTTGACTGCGTGTTGAAATAATGACTGAGAAGTTTTGAAAGCATGTAATAGCTGCCTAGTCGAAAACTACACTTGTCCATGCATTTTTATGATAAAAACCGAGTTTCAATTCAATGCATGAAAAGCTTGTGTATTGCAAAAACAGAGTTTTGGGTTGTATTACGTATTGTGTAGAGCAGGGGATGAATATTTTTTTAAAAAGTGTTGTTTCATAAACAGGGGTTGTATAATAGAAGAGTTTTTTTTATGCTGTTACACAAGATTATATTGCGTGTTATTGAATAACAGGGGCTGTAGTGTGTAACCAAGAATGTATGTTGTGTAAATAGATGAAGTTTGAGTGCTGCTACAGGGGATTGTATTGTATGTTGTTGTCAAACAGAGGTTGGATACAGTGAAAACAAATGAAAATTCTCTCTTAAGTATTGTTCGAAGGGGTTGACCGCTTGTTTCTTTGTTGAAATAAGTTTGTTTGTTTGTTTGTTTTTTTTGTTTTTTTTGTTTTTTTTTGTTTTTTTTTTCGAACTGAGACAGTTAGGGCATAATTGAAAATCATTTCTTTTTCCTCCTTTCATACAGCACTGAAGATTAAGCTTGCATGATAATTTGTACAGAGAACAGTTAATCAAACATGATGCTAATGGAATCCTGGATTGCATGATGAATTGAACAGAGCAGAGATGCTGCAAAGACAGAGACAAAGAAGTTTTTTAAATTTTGATGAAACAGAGGATAGACTATAAGAAATAGATTAATAAAAACATGTTTATTATGTTTTTATAATCTTTTTATATCAAAGCTTTGTGTTTGCGGAAGCAGTAACTTCATATTTTTGAGGATTGGTCTCATCTCTTTATCAAGGGCATTAGAAAAAAAGTAAGCAGGATACTGAAGAAAAATTTGAAGAGAAAAAATTGATTTCAAATTGAGTGATCATTCAATCTCAGAAAGGCATTTTGATTTTTGAAAGCCACTATTTTTCGTTGCCTTTTTCTAAGTAAAATAAAATGAAATTTGAAAAATGAAAACATGGGTTTTCTTCAGAACGAGCCTAATTAGACTCCATGCAAACAACTTTCTCAAATTCATTTCTATGTGAGATATTTTTATGGTTCTTTTGACCCTATTTTGCAAATTACATGGGTAAACGAGTGGCTAAATTGAAAGTGAATGCCTAGACATAAAAAAATTTCTTCACCTAGGGAAATGTAAGGGCAACTAGATATTGGATCCTTTGGCTAAAATTTTTTTGATTTGAGAGGGACATGGATCCTATGTCAAAATGTATTGCAAAATTCAAGTTTTATTTGTTGTCTTCTCTAAAGCCGCTCATCTAGAATGTATATTGGTAAAGAATGTCATCCACAAGAAAAGAGAAGAAGTACATGAAAGCATAGATATCCTTTTTACAGGTAGCTTCATCTTCAAGAGACAAAGCCACAGGTACATCAGCAGGAGGTCAGCATACAAAGGCAGAAGATCAATGAGACAAAGACAAGCATGAGGACATGCTTGAAGATCAGCAAGGGGGAGATGTTGGCCCTCAATTTTGGTCTATTTTTGCTTAGGGAAACCTACTTAATCCTTATATTTTCCATCCATTTTCCATCACATCCATCTCATTTTGATGTATTTTATGCATATTCAGGTGTTTAATTGCAAGGTGAATTGAATTATTAATGTAGGCTATATTTGTAAGGTGAATTGAATTATTAATGTAGGCTATATTTGTAATATGCACTTCTTTAGTTTTCAAATTTTATCTTCTAAACTTGATTATATCTGATGTCCATATACAGTGGATTTGCCTCCAAGTTTTACAAACCCGGATTGATAATTAAATACTTGTGTTAATTTACTCAATAAATTATCCCAACAGGCATCATACCAATGTCGATCTGGAACGTAGGGGGAGGATCAACAGTGGCTCCCGAACCTCCCGTGTGACTATCAGAGCCTTCCAATTGCGTGGTTTTGTAAAACACCACAGTGATGTGTGCCGTGACCCGCAGTTGATGCAGCGAACTGTTGAACGTAAAAATGGCTGACCCAGTTGTTGAAGGAGGCCCCGGAAGCGGATTGGAGACACGGCACCTTCCTCACCCACTACGGGTGCTCAGATAGCACCCAGTGAAGAGCTCGCTGGTGGCCGGCGAGTCCGAAGTGGAGTAAGTGGGGGCTTGCCTGGGTTGGCCGCGGCGGTAGCCCATTCTCTGTCGTAGACGGGCCATAATAGGAAGGGCCTCAAACTGATATACGCCAAACACCACACTCTTATCCCCTGTCTTCTGCCCACCCCTTTCCGAGACCACGCACAGAACAAGGTAAATGTGCAGGAAGTTTGAGTTAAGGAAAGAGAAGCATAGGGGCCTCCCACCAAAGCTAGATAAAATAACAGAAGGAATGCCGCCAACCTCGAAACTATGAAGCCCAAAATCAACAGAGAAGGAGTAGGAGTGAACAGGAGCGGAAAGGCCAATTCCTTCAATGTCCCACTCCCCATTTTCCAATACGTTACACAAACCAGGATCAATGCACCCAAGACCCGAGATTGGGGGCGGTCTGCTTAGAGGCCAGCTCCCTAAGCTCCACAAAAAATTAGCAAAAACCAGACACAACGTCTCTGCTGCAGGCTCGGAATTGACAGCACGAACCCAGCTTAACACCTCACCCAAATGAATTGCGCTTGCAATACCCTGTCCCTCCTTATAATCTTCTGCCCTTTCTCGATTAGCCCACTCCTTAACTGCTACATTCATGGATGCCGCCATCCTTGCAGGTCACAGCGTGTGATAGCCGAAGCCTTAACAGCACCTAACGGGAGAATGTAATGGTCTGCATGCCAGGCCTCCCTCCTCCAAATGATATTAATAATCACGTACAAGGAGGGCAGATGTCGTGCCATCTCCCACCACCCCTGTCCCATCACTCTAATCGCCTCCCTATTCACCCGCATCCGGGGACAAATTTTAAAGTTATTAAACTAATCATTATTATTATTTATTAAGATATAACATTTTAAATCTAGTATTATTCCCAATCCAACATATAAATCTATAACTAAAATTGATTGCGAGGGGAGGGGCGTCTACCTACCGACATTTAAGGAAGGGGGGGCCGCAATATACCTTTTTAATTGGGCTATACAAAAATTAATGAGCTAGTGTTTTTTTTTTAAAATTTGATTTTTATTAATTGACTTTTAGCCATTAATATTAATTAGGCCTAAAAATGGTTAAAAGTCAAGTAGGGGAGAGATTCCTAATGTTGTGCAGGGACCAGTAATTGATATAGTACTGGTCCCACCAAACTACCATAAATTGAGACTTTTGAAACCAATATTTAAACAAAAATAAATAACATTAAGTATAAATAGGAATTAATTTATGTCCAAAATTTCCCCATATATTGATTGGGCCCACAACTGTCCATAAATAGTATTTTACTAGTTAAAATTGAAAACCATATTGACCCAACTAGAAAACAGCTAAAACCATAAAGGCTTCCAAAATGGCCTATTCCAGAAGTACAAAGCAGCAGTCACTTCAATCCCCACTCATCAGAACTGCAGCTTTGCATCCCAAAGGAATATGCCTACCTGCACATAACAAAAGGGAATATATGTCAGCCATAACTGCTGTGTTGTTCAACAACTAAACACCCTATGTTCAATAAATGACACCCAACCCAATAACATTTTAACCCACTTTGTGCAATAAATGACACCCAGACCCAATAACTGCAATAAATGACACCCAACTCACTCTATTTCTCATTAAAACAGATCAAAGCACATGGATCAACAAATAACCAATTCCCAACCATTAGATCACATCAAATTAAATCCAAACCACACATTCAAAATGAAGCCATTGCAATCCATGTGCATCCATGTCCACCAATTAAATTCAAGTGCCCAAAACTATAAAAGAAGTCCACCCACTGTTGAAGTTGCATCTTATGCTTTTAAACCATTCAACAAACTTGAAGACAACATCACAAAACAGTTGCCAATATATCCAGGTTAGTTATATGAATTACAACTCATTCTTCTTACAGTTCTATTTTCATGGTTTCACAAACAGCCATTGAAAGTTGCTGTTCTTACAGTTCTGTCCATAGGGTTACAGTTAACCTTTTTTATACAGAGTTCATGTATGTGTTCTAGCTTATTATGGCAACACTTATTTGATCATCAACTTCATAGTGATTACAGCTTACATATCACAGAGGTTACGTATGTCGTGTTAGTACTGTAGTTACAACTTGTTTAGCTTATAGGAGTTGAACCTATTGAATACAGTCGCATCCATCTAATCAACCAACTTGGTCATAGCTCTGAGTACATCTTATGCTTAAAACGTGTTGTTTTTTGTATGTCGAATATGGATATGCTTACCTTATGAACTATGATGAAATGATACAAGCTCTGATCATATCCTAAGCTGAATAACTGTTTAGTGATACTAATGAAGCTTGAGACTAGTGATAAGGAACATGTATTACTAAGGGTCTATGTTTCTTACATGTTATGATAGTGTTAATTAGGGATATACCTATATAGATTACTTATAAGTTAGAACAGGTATACTAGTATGATTACGGTCAGAGTACTGGAATTGATGAAACTCGTGTATCTTACTCAATACGTGATCTAGTATGAAGCTAAGTTGTATAAGCTATATAACATAATACATTGAACAAAGGTATGTATCATATTCAATGGATCTCATTCATCTTATCACTAGTAAGCTCTATACACTAAAAATCTTGTATTAGTATCTAAGCATGGTTTTAGTTCACCCTTATCTATGAGTGAGCTAGAACAAAGCTTTGTATAATTACATATGTTATATCTATATTAAAGCTGAGTCCAGTGTATTAGGGAGATAACCAACCTGTGATACACGTACTTTATCATATCTATACATGTATTTTTTAGGTTAGTACTGATAGGTCAACCTTTAGATGATGTTACTTATAAAATATCTGTGTTATTACTTATGCCGAGTGTAATGAGAATGAGACAAGCAAGTGATTAGGTAAACAAGCATGGTTAGAAAGAGTCATGTGTAACTACTGTGTTCTAATTCCATAGCTTGTCATAAGCTTAGATAAGGTACAAAGGTGACAAGCTAATCAATATACAACATGATATCCCGGGGTTCTCGCTCTTAGTCATTCCTATTATATAAATACCTTTTTTCTTATTGGTATATAGAGTACCGTTCTCTCCATAATCAAGACATATGGATAGGTTGTAATCACTATATACGCTTAATCCTAATGTAACAAAAGCTCTGTTTCCTCATTACTTTGATTTCCATAGTTCTACTTATGGCACTGATTCAACCATTAGTAATGATTACACTCTACTCTATAGGGTAAGTAGATATTGAATAGACCTGCTTATTACCTGTATTCCCTAATCTTTAACAGGTATAAGGAGAATGATGTAATTCATACATGTTTACATACCTTATTGGTTTAGCTGTATAAAGCTGTTGAAAGTAAGAGTTACAATTTGAACTAGTGGACTCTTTAAGGAATCTGGCACAGATAGATTTACAAGGGTTTAAAGCAAAAACACTTAGTCTATGTATCAAAACCCCCGATCCATTGTAAGGCTATTAATACATGTAAAAAACAACATTTCAAATGAATATAAGCCACATCAACAAGAAACAACATTAGAAACACAAAACAATTTCATCTCCATTATAAAAACAAAATCCCACTTCACCACAGAACCCTTAATGGGATAGATAGAGTATCAAGCCATCCCCAAGGGTTCCAATATCGTTCTAGTCTCCCCCACCTCTAGAGAGAAGTTGCAGTACTGAGACATTTTTGGCAATGCCAAACATAAAAAGAATGGAAAATGATATTTGAAACAACTATCATAGAATCCTACTTGAATCCATATTAAAGTTGCTAAACTGATGAACAGGCAGGCAATTGAGAGACTACGAAGTAATTTGCAATGAGAGACTACGAAGTAATGCAATTTGATTTCCTATAACATAATTAATGCAATTCGATTTCCTATAACATACATGTTGATAATTTCCTGTAATAAAGGAAAAGTATTTTTACAGAAGTAATAAAGCATAATTTACAAATATTCTAATGTCTAAATGCATGCAATAATTTTACAGGTTGTTGCATCTATGGCAAAAGGAAGTTACTCTACTCATACAAGGAGAAGTGGTAGGAGAGTGACAAGGGGTGCGCAGCTACGATGCACATCGTCTGATGATGACAGGCCAGCAGATGTCAATGCCAACAATGCACTAGGGAACATTGTTGAGGATGACCATGTGACAGCAGTTCATATTAACACACCATCAGCCACAGAACCACCATCAACAACAGTCCAAGGGGAAATCTCAACTAAAAAGATCAGTGCTATAAGAGGATGGACAAAAGAGCAAATGTTAGTTGCAATTGACGACATAGAGTTTCATGGATACTCAGTTCAGGCATCTGCAAAAAAACATGGTATTCCTCCCTCATCAATACATTATTGGATAAATGGACTGACTCATACAAAACATAGAGGGCCTCTTACAGTTATGAATGAGGAGGAGGAGGCTGAGGTGGTTGAGTGGTGTAAAGAGATGGCCCAACTGGGACATGGGCTAGAGTTGATACAACTCAAATCAATAGTTGCTCAAATCTATCAAGGGAGGTCAAATCCATTCAAAGATGGGTTTCCTGGTAAATCATGGTGGTTTGGGTTTAAAGAAGGCATCCAGAACTTGTATTGCATACTGCTGAGGGCCTTGACAGAGACAGATCATTAAATTTGCGCCCTGCAGTTGTGCAAAAGTTCTATGACACACTTTCTAGTGCTTACGATAAACATTCTATGGAGCAGACCATATATGGAACTGTGATGAAACGAGTTTACAAGTAGGGAGGAATTGTGGCATGCGGGTAATTGCCAAGAGAGGGAGCCGAAATGTGCCAAATATTTTGCCCAAGAGCAGGGAATGGATAACTATTTTATGTTGTGTCAATGCAATTGGTACTTCAATCCCAGGATTTTATCTATTCAAAGGTAAAAATCAACAGAAAAACTATATACAAAACTGTGAACCACGTGCATGCATGGCTGCACATCCCCATGCATGGATGACTAAAGAATTGTTTCTAAGTTGGCTTTTTCACTTTGCTGCATCGGTACTAGGTGGTGTCTCGCCTAATGACAGACACCTTTTGATATTAGATGGCCATGGGAGCCACATGGCTGTACAAACAATTGAGGAAGCAAACAATTTAGGCATCGACCTGTTGACATTGCTAGCTCATACCACTTATAGACTGCAACCCCTTGATGTTAGTGTGTTTGGCCCTTTCAAGAACTTTTTTAGGTTGGAGCGTGCTGCATGGATGGCAAAGAATCCAGGGGTTGAGGTGAAAAGGTTTGAGCTAGCAGAGCTTGCAAGTAAAGCTTTTAAAAGGGCTTTGACACCGTCAAATATCAAGGTTGTCTTTAGGAGGACAGGAATCTGGCCACTGAACTATGATGCTCTTATGCATGATATTGGTTGTAGACAAGCGTTTCAAGTGGATGGTCAAGAAGAAGGGAATGCCCAAACAGGTGTTGAAGTGCAAGAAGTAGATGACCAAGATGATGTTATTGCAGCTGGTAATATGATTTCCTTGTCTCAAGGACACTTATATGCTGAAGATGATGAAACTGTATGTGAAACACAATATAACAATGAACAAATTCGCAGTAACATGGAGATGGTTCCACCAACTTAAGAACATGAAATTCTTGTTGCTGATATTGTTAATGATATTGCTGAACATGCAATTGACAATGACCAATTGACATTGCCAAGCCAAGTAACCCCACCTTCATGGCTAGCCGAAGCAATGATCAATATGAATGCACATAGTGTCTCAGCAACCAATGAAGAAAGCATGAACATGCCCTCACAACCAGCAGAATTGAATAGTGAAATTGTTCATTCTTTTGTGGACAATAGATCAATGGAAGAAGATGAAGGACATAATGAGGCATCAAATGAAGATAATGATATAGTTCAATCAGTTCCAATAGATACTGAAAGGGAAGTACCAAGCAATAACATGCAGGTGGGAGGGGTGGAGGAGACACTTGGACGGTTCCTAAAGCTACCAGTACAGAGAGTATGAATGAAAATAAAGCAAGGTGCACTAGGTAGTCTTCGTTTGGGCCGAAGCTCACAGCTACTCACCTCAGAGGACTATGTAAACCTGTTAGTTGAGTCTGAAAAAAAAAGAAATTTGAAATGCAAGAATTAAAACAGAAAAAGAAGGATCTAGTCAAGGAGAAGAAGGCAGCAAGGATTGTTGCAACACAATGTCAAGCAGATGAAAGGATTGAAAGAGATAAAGCAAGGCAAGTTAAGTACCAACAAAAGCAAATGGCAAGACAGGAAAAGGAAAAACGGAAGGCACAACAAATGCTTGAAAAGGAACAAGGGATGACCAATATGGTTGATAATGATACAAGAATAGCTAATGAAACCAGGATTATTTCAAACTCATTGGACTCCATTGCAGATAATACACCATTATTCCAAGATCTCATAAACATTCAAGTGCCTCACTATCAAACTGAGGGTTTACCCACTTTCCTTATTCCTACTAGAGTTGGTGCCAATTCTTTGTATGCTCATTACACACCTCCACTTAATGCAGGGGTCAGTAGTGCAAATGTGAGGTATGGGTACTCAATACCTCCATGGTTGGAAGCTACAAATTGGAGTCATCATATGGTAGCAATCAACCATTTCCTAACCAACCCTTGACAGGTAGGCCAACCTACTTGGCTCAAGAAGGTAACTCGGGGAGTTTTGGCACTCAAGATTCTCAGGGCCATAAAGAATAGGGGTGTCATATGTTTTTGTTTGTAACCACATTATTATGTGGATTTTGGATGGATTATGTCTTTTTCTTGTCACAAAAACATTCTGGCTTACAACCTAGGTTGTTTTATTGCTTTGAAACGCTAACAACATTATGGTTCTATGCATTCACTACATTGAAAAGCCAAAAACAGCTTGGTTGGTTGTAAAGCAGTTTTATTTGTGAGCTAAGCACAAATAATATCAGTCCACAAAAGATGCTACAATGATAACTTAGATACTTATTCCCCTTTTGAAATTGTTATGTCAATTCATATTATGTCTTGGGGCATCTTTTTCCACTGCAAAGATGAACAATATTTCACAAAATAAATCACTTAATACTTCACCATTAGCTTCAAAATGATGCTCCCAAGACTGATAAGTTATTTCTTATGGATATTAAACCTTAGCAAATTTATTTCTTCTTACTAAAACAAGTACACCGGATCTCGAAAAGCATATTTCAGATATCAGAAAACATATACCAGACCTTAGAAAAGCACTTGGAAAGTCACCAACAGAAAAACATATGACTTTATTAGCCTCTTATAGTCCATGTGCAATGGTCTTGGGCTTATTATTATTGTCTTATGGTATTTATTAAGTCATAGTAGCAATATGCTTCAGATCTAATTATTCATTGCAGTCAACAAGGATCATAGAAAGCAGGCCACTGTAAGCAGTTTTTCAACTTTGAAAGAATAACCTAGATCTAAGTAAGCTTGCCTACAAAATCTAGAGCTAAGAGAATGAGAGGGAGGATATGTCGATGTGATCCTTCATACACATGTATAGTGGCATGGTCCATTGCAACAACATGAAGGGAAACTGAAAAGGAAGCTAGGGGTGACGATGCTTGAGAGTAGGACGATGCCTGAAATGCTTCGGATCTAGCAGTTCTTTTAGATGATGAGGAAGTAATCGTCAACAAGAAGAAACCATCTAGTTAGGTTCCATGTCTCATATCCTGCTAGGTCCCTTACTATAATTTGACCTCTGCCCCGACAATAGACAGATTAAAGAGTACAAATACCTACTGAACTGCTTGGGATCTATCAATTTTTTCAGATGATGAGGAAAGCTGAAGCAATCATCCACATCCACACAATCTCAAAATCATTAATCAACATGCTTACTAAGTTCATTCACATCCAAAAGCCTATCTCCAAGACGATGGTGTGGAAGGAAAAGTAAATGTTAACAACCCTCAACTGAAAGTAGCTAATTTAGAAACTAAAAGCCATGCACAAAAGTCACCTTTATGTTAATTTTAGATCTGACTTCTATAAGATTCCTTCTCTACTTTAATAATGCAACAATTTTGGAACGATGATAAGTATAGGAAGGATATATTATGCAAGAGTTAATATTCCCGAAGAGTAGCTAGAACATGTTGTGTTATATGAAAAATACAAATCAGAATGTCAATGTAATGTTTCGCAATGAGATGAGATGCAAACATGCAATAATCAAATAAGAAAGACAAAAAGAGAAACCAATGAAGTCTGCCACCCAATAGATGCAAACATAATAGTTAGACCTGAAACCAATTGCTCAAAAAATACACCAACCTCTAAAATATTTAAGAGAGATGATACCAGTCCACAAAAGATGCTACAATGATAACTTAGATACTTATTCCCCTTTTGAAATTGTTATGTCAATTCCTATTATGTCTTAGGGCATCTTTTTCCACTGCAAAGATGAACAATATTTCACAAAATAAATCACTTAATACTTCACCATTAGCTTCAAAATGATGCTCCCAAGACTGATAAGTGATTTCATATGGATATTAAACCTTAGCAAATTGATTTCTTCTTATTGAAACAAGTACACCAGATCTCAAAAAGCATATTTCAGATATCAAAAAACATATACCAGACCTTAGAAAAGCACTTGGAAAGTCAACAACAGAAAAACATATGACTTTATTAGCGTCTTATGGTCAATGTGCAATGGTCTTGGGCTTATTATTATTGTCTTATGGTATTTCTTAAGTCACAGTAGCAATATGCTTCAGATCTAATTATTCATTGTAGTCAACAAGGATCATAGAAAGCAGGGCACTGTAAGTAGTGTTTCAACTTTGAAAGAATAACCTAAATTTAAGTAAGCTTACCTACAAGCACATACTTCTGTAAAATATCTTAACTCTCAAACACATCCATCTTCTATTGAATACAGAAAGAAGTTAATACACAACAATAGCTCAAAACCAAAACTGAACTAAACTTAAAGCCTACACAACATATGTACTCCACAAAGATCATAAAGAGTTACAATTGGAACTAGTGGAATCTTTGAAGTCATTTTCTTCATTTTTGAAGTAAATATTATTTAAATTTGCTGAATAAAACCTAAAACACTGAGATAATAAGACACAGAGCTGCAAATAAATTCTCAACCATAAATAAGTAAATAAATCCAACAAATTTGATTTTAATATAATCAAATGTGTAGTCATATATAGTTCTAAAATAATTGAGCTAATAATTGTTCCAAGGAAACGAACAAAAAGCATGTGATAGACAAAATTGAATGGCATAGGCAGACATGGGAGATAGTCTTTAGGAACCTAACCCAAGCAACTGCAAGCACTAATAAATTATATGGAATGGTACTGAAGCTCGAAAGGCAGTTGAAACAATAAAAGATAAGTCAATAGGGCCAAATTTGTCAAATTACATGAGTTCGAACATAAAATAATCTCTTTGGGCACATCTAAACTCAAAATCCGAAGCACTTAAATTGAAGGATGTGAAGACCAAGATTTTCATGTCATTCAATCGCTTATCAAATCCAGTATTACCATCCTCTTGCCTATCCCATGTTTTGGAAACTCTTTGATGATGATAAAGAGTGTAAGGTTGTTACTATTGCAAACCTATCATGAAGGAATTTGGTTACACAAGAAAATTCCCATAAATGAAAAGGATATCCAAGGAGGAATAGGATGTCATTAAAACATTCTCTGTTCACGCTCCAATATTGAAAGGAAACCTATAATATGGTAGGGACCTGAAGCCTCACAATCTCCTGGTGGATAAGCGAAGCCCCGCATCACCCAACAACGCAAGTGTGTCCTGCTGACGCATCGAATCAAGCTTTTGTTGCGACATGTCTATGTTTTTCCTCCTCATTTCTAGTTATGTTGATGGGTCGCACGCCCGGCACACATGTTTTTTTTGCTGGCCTTGTGTGTTAGTAACTTATAGGTGACCTAATGGCCACCGCCCGACTGGACATACCCAATAGTCACAGGATTCGTATGGGCTACTGGGGAGTGGGCTTAGTCTGTATTGAATCAATGAACATAGTACATGAAACCTTTATGGGGTAAACGTGTTAGGTATGTTATGAGATTACACTAGGCTAATACAAGTGTTCAGAGTGTTCACATTATGACCAATGCTCGGCTTAAACAAAGGACGAGTAAGCTATTCCAGTAATTAGTCACACATAGTACCTGATATGAAACCATTTCCTGTTATGGTATATGGAATATAATGATATCCATAATTATAAATACTTGTTACTCTCATTGAAACGGGTTACTTGTTCCAATATCATGAAGTGTAAGCATTCCCATAACTAACCTATGATACTAGTTCACTTAATCAGAGAGATCAACCCACATCATGAAAGGGTAAGTGCTCACAATCTCTTGGTGGATAAGCGAAGAGGTGTAGTAAAAATAGCAGATATTGGCCTCGGAAGAGAATTTACACTTCCTATTAAGAAATATACACATGAGGTGAGTGCTTTAACTGCATTTTCCACATTTTCTACTGGTTTTTGTAGAAATTTTGTCCTCGCTGATTTTAGAGACGGTTTGGTTATGGTTTCTTGGTGAATAATATCTCATTTTTAGCACTAAGGTTAGAGGTTTTGAGTGTTCAACTTCTTGTTGGATGATTTGGCTTTTTAGGATCAACCCTTTGCAGAGCATCTCAGACTCATATTTTCTGTATTCATATTTTGGGAATAGTCCACATTTGCTTCTGGGTTTAGCAGGAAATGGTCAGACTGCAAGCCCTGTTTATATTTAGCACCAATATATCAGAAAAAATCACAAGACCTTAACACCGAAAAGCTATAACATCATTTCCATATGTTCCGAGTCTCACACTAGCTGCAAGCTTTGGAGATGGCAACCAAAACCAAGCTGCCATTAGAATCCAATTTTCTTAATTTTAAACTTATTGTCACACCAAAGCCAAGGCTCTCAGCTAGCATTAAGACACCATACACCATAATATGTAGCTCAAAAAAGTTAAAAAGGAAAGAAACATTAGCAATAATTGAGTTATTTCTGTTATAAAAAACCCCAAGGGTAACTTCCAAAAACAAAATTCCAGAAAGGTTACAACATAACTGCTCTGAAGAGTGGTACTCAAAGCAGGCAATAATTATACCTTCAAGATTTTCAGGTTAACACTTGACAAAAAAAAAAGAGACACAACAACATCCCATGGCTTAATTGACAAAACCCAAAACATGTCTCCAAATTTAACAAAAATTCCAATAAACCAAGTGAGGTGTGGAGAAACACACGGTGAGGTGTTGAAAAACACTTCAGAAAATGGCTGGTAGGATTAAAATCCTACCGGATAGAAGCCATAGGTCTAGAGCTCACCGAAGCCATAAGTCCAGAGCTCGCCACACATTCGACGGACCTTCTCCAGTGCTCGCTGGACCTGCCAAACCTGCAACAAGTGGGAAAAATTAGCAAATGAGAAAATGGAGAAAAAAAACCCAAAAAACCACACAAATACATGCAAAACCTGCAATTACCTGTAAATTAGTACTGGCTCCTCCCCAAACAGCAAATAGCACAAATTAAACAACCACCTAGGAAACCCTAAACCACTGGCGGTCCAGACTGAACAGCAATTGCAGGCGGACATGAGCTCAACCATGGATTCATGCAAGCAAGCAATGGTGGACATGAGCTCAACCATGGTGGACATCATGTGTAGGTAATGGAGCCCTCCCGCACCATCATCGGTGGAGGGCTTCGAACAAACACTGAACCCGAACAAAAAACCCACAAGCGGAGAACACATCACGGCGTAAAGGTGGAAACGAGTGGGCGAGAGGTTGGTAGGTGAGGTTTTAATGGTTGACACACTGCAGAATAGATGGCTCTCCAACATGGATGCGTGTCATCCACGTGCTTGTCCGCCAGGTGGAGGGGAGGGCGCACAGGTAATGGCGTCCCTCCCCTAATAAAAATCAAAGTTAAAAAAAAATCTTGCTCATTATTTTTGGTATAGCCCAACAAAGAAAGTAGATTGTGGACACCACCCCCCATATATTTGTTAATTTAATTAATCTATCTTAATTGATTATGTTTTAATATTTGATTAATAATTAACATTGTCATTATATACAAATATTCATTGATTTTTTTCATTTCGATTTTTTTTTTTTTTTTTGAAATGTGGATTGAGACTTAATGTAGAAAATGGATTAGAAGGACAATAATATGTTACAACATAGGCTCCCACTAGGGACTGCCTCTCCCTGTGGGATGCAAAAAACTTATATACCAGGTGCATTGTTTCCATTGGGCATGGATTCATGACAATTCAATTTAATTCTTATTTTTACCTATAAGTTTCAACCTGAAATCTAAAACCTACTATGATCTGAAATCAAAACGACACTGAAGAACAATGTCTTATCCATTGTGCTATGAAGTCAACAATATACAACAATTAATTGTGCTCTTTTTAATATCCTAAAACTATGAATTGGAATCAATTTTGAGATTGACCACGCACTAAAATTTGAAATTTGAAAACTGCTCAAATTGAAACTAACTACTGCATGTTGAAATTTGAAAACAAATTTATCCAATCCCACACACCTCCACCTAATTGAGCTGAATTTTTTTCCTGTTAAATATATTTTGACTTCAAATGCAACCAAGTGAGCAGTGGATTATTTGGTAGATCACTTTGCATGCAGCTGAAAACTTAAAAAATATTTACAATATGAAATTCAAATTCCATAAGAAACTGATACTCACAAGTGAATTTTGAAGAGTGCATCCTCTTTAAATGTCTGAAACTTATGAATATTTCCATGAGGAAGAAAAACATGCATCAAGATGCACTTTCTATTTTGAACTAGTGGAATCTAGAACCCATTGGAGTCACCAAATAAACAAAGCGGAGCCATCAAGTGAAAGAAATGAAACCAATATCAAATGTCCACTCCTCGTTCACCAGCAAAGAATAGATCTAGCCTTGATCTTTCTCCAGAGAAAAATGTCTTTGTTACTTTGCTCTCTGACAATGACGCCAAATATTGTATCTATTTCTTAAAGGAATTTTTTGGATGTGAATTTGTGCCGAGAAACCAACTCAACCAATCTTTAGGTTCGAGTTGCCCCTTGAACTAGAGAGCACTCCCTCAATGATACAAGGCTTTTTTGTTGTTCATTGTCACTAGACAACAACCTATGAAGCACAATGGCTAGATCTAGAGGTTCTTAGATGGGTTGTTGCTGATGAGTTTCCAGTCTCTGCTTAACAAATAAATCCTTCTTTTCATAGGTCTTATCAAAGTGTTAGCGTACAGTTATGGCGGAATAACACAACTTGAAAGGTTTTGATGGAGGAATGGAGGAGAAATTAGTGAATTAGATATCCTCTTTGAATACCTAATCATCTAACAAGAGAAAAAATGTGTAGAAGAATCTCTACAGTAAAACATCAATACATTTAAGCATAACATAGAAGCAACAATCTAGTGATTTCTGGGTGGCCAATCAAATAGATTGCTTAATATTTTACTCAATGTAAAATAAATTTTCTAGGGATGTCAGGGAGGCTAATAGTTATCCCATTCCTTCCCAATGTCCTACACTACCTCAAAAATATGCAGAAAAAAATATGTAGTCATAGGAAAACACTCACAAATAGACAAGTTTTGTCATAAACTAGAGTAGTAAAATTTTCATTAAAAACTTTTTAATAGGAAAATTTACAAAAATATGAGGGTCTTTCTAGGCTCAAAAACCAACCCTTTTATAGTCAAATTCAAAGAATGCATAGATATTACAACTTCTGAAGTTATTACAAGCTTTCAAGGATTAAATTCTAACAATATACTCAAAATAAAAACACTTTTACAATCAAAGTCAAAGAATGCATAGATATTACAACCTATGAAGTTGTTACAAGCTTTCAAGGATTAAATTCTAACAATATACAAAAAATAAAAGCAATCTCTAAATAACCATAGAAAATTTGGAGTTGTTTGAAAATTCTCTGCCTCAAAATCTAGATAAGATTGATTGATGACCTTCCTCCTTTATATGCTAAAATGATGTCCGTTGCTCGAGTATAGGAGTCAAATACATTATACGTGGAGACAAATTTTGTTTAATAGTTTTATTTATTAATTTGAATTATCATTCTATCAATTTTATTTTTCATTTATTTTAACTTTGTGCATTTGATTTTGTTAAATAGTAAAACTATGGTTCTATCATTTGTTACAAGTTTTACAGTTATTAAAGTAATCGTTATTATCATTTATTAAAATATAAAATTGTAAATCTAGTATTATTCTCAATCCCATTGTATAAATATATGCCTAAAATTAATTGTGGGGGGTCTGCCTACTAACATTTAAGAAAGGGGGAATCCTCAATTCTTTTTCAAAAAAATGGTTAACTTTATATATTCAAAAGAATTGTTGGAACCATGTCTAGCTACACATAAAAGTTTAAGCTTCAAAAGTAACAAAAATCAGAAAACCAAATCCATAACTCGTCACTTGGTTGTCCTTTATGGCCCGAGCATCCACTGTTACTATTTACATTTAGTCTAAGAGCACTATAGACTTGTAGGAATTTACAGGGTAAGTTCCTTAGATAGAACACCAAAGGACACCACTCACAAACAGATCACAAATCATTACACCTGTATTCTTGACGTGGTTAAAACCCTCAAAGAGGGAAACAATCCACGACTTGAGCCAACGCAGCCACTTCAGGCAATTTATTAATGTAAAAGAAAGAAAATCTACATAAGCTTTTCTCATAAACGGTCACCTAAAAAATGACCCTCCATGCTCTTTAAATAGAGATCATGGACCAATCGGGTGTTAAGCCACAGATCAAGCGTTGGTAATACTGAGGAGAGAATGAACCATCAAGTCACTTCATGTCTAGAACATATTGTGACCCTCAGATTGTTAGCTACCAAAAGTACATACTAAAGAAACACACTTTACCTGACTATACACTAGACCAAGTTGTACTTAATTATTTCCTATGTGTTGAAATATCCTAACATCCCCCCTTAAGAACAACCTGGGATTGGATTGAAGGATGTACAAAGATGACACAATAGGAGAAGGAAGGAGGCATTAGAGACTATCCCCCCTTAGTAACAACTTCCTAAACTCCAAACATAAATCGAAGTTTAGCAAACTTCACCTTTGTGAGAGCCTTTGTAAAGATGTCTGCAACTTGATCATTGGTTGAACAATATTTCACTTCAAGAACATGGTCATGAATGGGCTTTCTGATGAAGTGCATATGGATTTCAATGTGTTTTCTACGTTGATGTTGGATTGGATCGTTTCATAGTTGAACGTGACTTTGATTATCACACCAAATTGTAGTTGATTGTTGTTGGTGAAAACCAAACTCTGATAGGATCTGATGAAGCCACGAGGCTTTCTTACTAGCTTTAATGGCCCCATGATACTCCACTTCTACTAAAGAAAGAGAAACGACACTTTGTTTATTGGAATCCCATGTAATAGGTCCAAAACCAATAGTGAATACATAGCCTGTAGTAGACTTTCGATCATCAGGGTCTCCAGGCCAATCAGAATCAGTGAAACTAACCAATAGAGGAGATGCTTCTACACTATAATGAATAAAAAATTGAATTGTACCTCAAACATAATGAAGTATTCTTTTAGCTACTTTCCAATGACTTTCATGTGGATTTTGCATAAACCGAGAAATAAGGCCAACAATAAAGGAAAGTTCAAGATGGGTATGGGTCAGATACAAAAGTTTCCAACAAGTTGATGGTATAAGGTAGCATCAACATCAGGGGAAGTACAAGTGACTAAAAGTTTGGCTCCAGACTGAAAGGGAGAAGGGGTTGGCTTACAAACTTCCATGTCAAGTTGGCATAGAAGATCACAGGCATACTTGGATGGGAAAAGGGAAATACCTTCTTTGGATTGCAAGACTTGAAGACCAAGAAAATAATGTAAGTGTCCTAATTCTATCATTTCAAACATATTTTTAAGGGTGGACTTCACATGGTTTATAAGGTTGGGATTACTACCAATAGGATAATATCATCAACATAAATAATAAGAATGATAAGATACATACCCACTTTCTTGGTGTAGACAGTATTGTCAGAATGACACCTAGAAAACCCAGTATCTAAAAGAAAGCTATCCATTTTGGCATACCAAGCCCCACGTAGGTTTTAAACCCACACAGAAATTACCTACATACGAATTCTAAAAAACAAAAAATAAACAATGGCGAGAGAATAACACATAAAACACATATACACAGAGATTTTCCCTTGGATCCCAAAACCGGGACTATCAGATTGATTTTTCATTATGTTCCTTTCAATATTACAATACATATATATAAATGTCAAAGCATCTATAAACCCTAATCCATTAACCCTGGATTTGCACATAACCGTAGTTCCCATGACTTGATCTACAAAATACCATGGATCGAAAACCATCATGCCAAAAACCATGTGTGAAAACCATGCACAAAACCATAGGTAGGTTTGCCCACCTAATATAGGGTCTAATTTTTTTTTTCCTGACATATTGTCTCAAACCCCCTGTACAAGGGGGCTATCGCCCCCCCTGTGACCCCCCTGTTGTGCATCGAGGCATTGAATGGGGGGCTTTCCCCACCTCTAACCCCCCTGGTTTCACTATTGTGGCTAGTCATGGAAAGTGTTGTACCTCTGAGATAGTAGTAGGTCAGGCTACCAATGTCAGAGCATCTAAAATAATTTTTTTTGGGTTTTTGGTTTCAGTTTTGGAAGACCAGTGAATGAAAACAGATCTAGAATTGAAGTAATTAATCCTTTGGGGTAAGTTAATATTTTAGCAAAGGGCTGCCATAAGACTTTACACAGTGACATAGGGAAAAATAGTGGTGAGTAGAAGACAACAAAGAATATGATTATCACAGTTTCCAGACTATAAAAAAGAACAATCATAAGTAGGAAAACCTTTTGAACTACATTCAAAAGATTCAAGGTAGTATACTTAAGCTTACACAAGATGCTGATGATTTATTGACTAGAAGGGATTAGCTACACAAACAGTTGCATTAATCCAATCTCTTGATAGATGATCACTTCAAGAGCTTATAGGAATTAATTGAAACTCTAATTGTTCCTGCCTAGATATCTCTATAAGTCATAAGCATATGAAGAGAAACATGATGATTGAAAACCAGAAAAACTTACAAGATAACACAAACTGTGTAAAACCAGATTCAGAATCCTCTGCTTTGTATTAAGGTTCCAGAAAGACTGAGTACATCAAGTGTCTGCAAAAGCTTCCTTCAAAGGTGGCTTCTAGGTTCAAAGTAGTATTAACAGTCAAGACTTTACAAGCAATGAACTATGGATCTTCAACTCCGAACCCATAACATCTCGAGAAGAGAGTTATTTATATAATAATAGAACTAAGAAATATCCTAAAACTGATTAAGATTTATTCTAGGAAAGGAAATTATATTCATGCAAGAAGATATGGGCAACTATTGAACTGCTTCTTGTTTTCCCTTTTATTCAGGTTGTGCTGGCTTTATTTGTTTGATATTTTTCCATTTATGATGCTTTGTTGTTTGTATCCTCTATGCTGGCTATTTTCTTCATTTTGATATTTCATTTGTCTTCTTTAAACTCTGTAACTCTCTTTTGACCCTGCTAAGTATATTTGACTATGCATTTCAGGTTCTACTTTGTTTTTAACAACAAATCTTCATATTGTGTCTTCCAACTTTACACAGGTTTTTTCTTTGTAAGCCTGGAACAGAAACCTTTACCTGCAAAACACATAAATTGTTAAGAAAACATCAGGTGGTAGAGAAAGTCTTCATTGGATTTGTAAGGCTTATCGAAAGGAGTTCGGGGCATATCCGAGGGTGAAACCATGGTTTATGGGTCATAGAGGCTTATTCAGGTTACGCTGTGTAAAACAGGCAAAACAGAGAAAAAATGGCTTCTTATGCATTTAATGGAAAAACAGTTAACTTTTGAACTATCGGGTGAAGGTGAACAATGGTGGAGCGAAAGAAAGAGTACGGAGGGAGTAATTATGGTGGGAATGGCTTAATTATGGTTAAAACTGTAATTTGCGGTTTAAATGGAGTTTCAAGTTATTTCTTTATTTAAATTGTAAAAACAATTTAACACAAAAATCCTTTGCAAAACCATATATGGTGGATTTGAAATTTTATTAACTTGGGCCAATAATGATATCGGATCCGGGCTAGTATCGCATATCGCAATCGGAGTTAGGTAGGGTTAGGCCCATCACAAAGGAATGTGATATGGCGGTAAACTGTAATATATATTTGGTTGGGTTCGAGCTCCCATCAGATATCAGTAATCGCAATGGCAGGGGCATATATACGTCGGACGGGATTTGCGATGAGGGTGGATGTGAAGTGGTAATAAAATATGGTATATATTTGTGTCGGGTCCGGGCTTCCCATCGCATATCGCAATCAGAGTTCACAATGCAGAGAGGGTTATGCTTCGGTTGGGAAATGCGATGAAAGCGAATGAAAAACGGAATGAAACATGATATATATTAGCCTCGGCTTTGGGTCTATGACATATCACATATCGCAATCAAGGAAAAGTGCTTTCATATGAAAAGTTGTGATCCGCGAACATTTGCGATGCGATATTTTAATAAAATACATAGTTTTTAAATAAAACTAAGGTTTTGGGGTATGTTATAAAACGAATTAATATTATACAGGAAAGAGGAATTTTGAGGGTTTAATACATAATTAGTATTAAAACGAATTATGAGCAGAAAAGGAAATGTGACTAAGTATAATTCTTTTTAATGAATGATTTGACTTTTCATATAAGCATTTATACTTAGGGTAAAGATATTTTTATGACTTTTTGTGTAAAAAGGGATTTTTATGGAAATGAATGGATATGAATGTATGAAGGGGAAATTAGTAAATATATGAATGAATAAGGGTGAGGGAGGTTAATTAATTGATGTTGTAGACCTTCATTTGCTTTGTGTAATTGAATCATGGACACAAAAACATGATAAATGTACATTTTGTCCAAACAAATTTAAAGCATGAAGCAGTCAAGATTAAATAGTTTGACTATCATGGGTTGTGGCATTTAAAAACAAGTTGCACACAACCATTATTTTGTAAAAACAGAGTAGTGGCATTTAGACTTGCTCACTTTCAGAGTTTATTTGTTTTCTTTTCTTTCTAACCTAACATTTTCTTTTTTCCTTGACTTTTTAGAGCATCTACCCTAACATTTTATTTGATATGGACATTATTTATCAAGATATTTTCTTTTATTAACATTTTATTCACTATTACTATGTCCATATCCTAACTTAACATTTTTTTCAAATATTCTATCTTATCAAAACCAAAAATGCTATAACATTGGCTCCATCTGGGGACTGCTTTCTCGTGTAGAATGTAGAGAACCTGTGGATCCATGTCCCTTCTCCTCGGGCTATGGAGTCCTTGCTATAAGAAAATCACACTGACATCTTGGAAAGGAAAATAAAACCGAAGTATTTACAATGAAAACTATTTCAACTTCTTAGTACTAAATGTAGTGTTTGAGAAACCTTCCATTTACAGGATAAGTGGAATATAGCTCCTCAAGATTTTGCAACACAAAAGTGTTGTTACCCTTCACTTCAACAATTTCTAAAGGTCCAAACCATAGATTGTCAAATTTTCCATGCTTTCCTTTCTCTTCTCTCCTGGCATCCATCTTAGAACTAGATCACCTTCCTTAAAGTCCCTTTCCCTAGATCTTCTGTCAAACAGGGTCTTCATCTTATTATGATATTTATGCAATTTATATTGAACTTCATCTCTATCTTCATTAAGTTCAATAATCTGATTTACCCTTCTTGAGAAATCATTAGGTTCATTTGTTGAATCCTGCAGGAATTTTAAAACAAGGAATGCCAAATTGGCAGGGAAAATTGCATCTTTCCCATAGACTAACTGAAATGGAGATTTGCCAGTTGATCTCTTTGGAGTGATTATGTCCACCCATACTGCATAAATCAAATGTGAATCCCAGCTCTTCTTATGATCAACTAGAGTCTTTTTTATTACCTTTAACAGGCTTTTGTTGGATGATTCTGCAAGGCCATTACATTGAGGGTAGTATGGAGTTGAATGATGTAACAAAATATGATATTTCTGGAAAAAGTTAATCAATTTAACACTAGAAAAGGTTGTTGCATTATCAGTGACAATTTGAGTTGGGCAACCAAATCTAGATAAGATATTATCCTCGATAAACTTAATTACTACTGCATCAGTAGCATTTCTGATTGGAATTGCTTCCACCCATTTAGTAAAGTAATCTATTGCAGTGAGTATCCATCTATGTTGATTACTTGAAGTAGGGTGAATATCTCCAATAAAATCTAATCCCCATTGAGAAAAAGGTTCTGAAACTATTGATGGAACGAGTGGAAGAGTTGCTAAGGAACATAACCTCTTACCTTTGCCCCTACTTGTAAAAACAATGCAGGCCAATAAAATCCTCCCCTCGAAATCTTGTATGTTGTTGTTCTCCAAGCATAGTGTCCCCCACAAAATCCTATATGAAACTGACCAATGATTCCTTCAATTTCTGATTTTGTTAAACATAATAACAAAATATTCAGTGGATCTTTCTAGTATAAATTTGCATTTATAATGCAGTACTTGACTGATTTTAACTTGAGGGTTTTACACTGGGTTTTGGAGAATGATGTTGGACACTCAAAATGAATCAAGAAATTTACAATATCTTGATATCAGTTTTACAACAAGAACTTTTCATCAATGTGTATAGGACTGATTTGCTCTAAACCTAGAGGTTCTTGTGGATTCTCCCCTTTAAGAGGAAAGGAAGGTTCTTGTGGATTCTCCCCTTCTGCAAGGAGAGAAGGTTCTTGTGTGTTCTTCCCTTGAGGATGAAAGGAAGGTTCTTGTGGATTATTCCCTTGTATTTCTAAAATAGAATTGATTCTAGGTACATTGCAGTTGGATTCAACTAGAAGCTTGGCCAATCCTTGACCTTTTACTAGCTTGGTAGTTTTGATAGTTAGATGAAACTCTAGAATTTGAGTGATCCATCTACCTCTTTTCTCATCGGTGTCTGGTTGGGTTAAGACAATTTTCACAACACTATTAGGAACATAAGTAGTGTTAGGTGGATGTAAGACATACATTCTAAATGATTTTAGGGCTTGAATGAGGGCATAGGCTTTCTTCTCAATGATGTCATACTTAAGCTCAGAATCACTCATAACCTTGTTGAAAAAGGTTATGGGTTGTTCACGGAAATCTTCATTTTTCTATAATAGAACATCAGCAAGGGTTGTTTTAGAGGCAAAAGAAAAAATACTAAATGGCTTAGTATAATCAGGGTTGGCTAAGGTGGGAGCTTCAGAGATGGCCCTTTTTATTTGTTCAAATGCATGCCTAGAAGAGGGAGTCCATTTGACTTCATGGTTGTTAGGTCCCTATAATACTAGTGATTCCCCCATTACTATTGTAGTTGTATCCCTTATTAATATTTTTCTGCCCCTATTGTCCCCATATTGTTATTACTATGCCCCATAGAATCCCTCTATTGTTATTTTTGTGCCTTTATATTATTATTGTTAGGTCGACTTGGTTATATTGTGAACCTTTAGACTCCTATATATAGAAAGGAGGTTTTGTCATTTGAATCATTCAAGAATTGTTCATTTATGTAATGTAAAGGATGCTTCCCCCTTGAAGAGGCTGAATTCTAAGGTGTTTATCTCTCTTTTCTATCTTTTTGTAAGCTAGTTTCATAACATTTGGTATCAGAGCTTTGGATTCTAGGGTTTCGCTACTTCAAACAGGTCATCATGGAATTTTCACTATAACTTTTTTTCTGAGATGTTTTAGGCGCTAAAAAAAAAACTCATTTGGGTTGAAATTGTTATGAACCTCGGATTCAAATTTTAGATCTTTTCGCGCTATATTTGCAGAGATATGATCTGAGGAAGTTGGCCTTTTTGCAGACTCCCGAATTTCATTCCAAACAGGTGACCTAGGGAAAATCATCATAACTTTTGTTTTGAGCATCAGATTGAAATCTCGTTAGAAGTTACAAAAAGAGGATGGACCATAATTTACTGTGTATATTTTTCAGATCCAAAGGTCAAAACAGTTACAAGTTTGCTCTTTTGAAAAGATCTATAATCAGGTCTTCTTAGGAGATTGTGCATAACTCTTTCTTGGAGAATCTAAATTCGATCAAACTAGTAGAATTAGAAAGAGGACACAGAGGGCTACTATAGGTCGCAATTTCAGAACTGGATGATTCGAAATTACAGGATACATCAGATTCAATATCAAGCTCCTACAAAGTGAAAAAATGTTTGTAGTTTTTTTTTATTTTTTGCATAAGCTTGGTTTGAAAAATTAGTTTGAAGGAATTCAAAGGGCATAGTAAAGCATTATTATCGGTAATTGATGCCCCGAAGAAAGAAAATGCAAACACCTAGTAAGCAACCTGAAAGCTCTAGCATGACTCATGAAGAAGAGGAAGAAATGCAACATGATATATCAAAATTACGAGACCAAGTGCAACAAATGTCACTCGCACAAAAAGTAACAGAATCTAAGATGGATGGTTTAAAGAAAGATGTAGAAGCTAATATGTATGGCATGGAAGCTAAGATGGATGGTTTAAAGAAAGGCATAGAAGCTAAGATGAATGACGTAGAAGCTAAGATGAATGGCATGGAAGCTAAGATGAATGGCATGGACGCTAAGATGGATGGCATGGATGATAAGATGGAAGAATTGAAGATAAATTTGAATAAGTTGCTACAATAAATGGTCATTAATGGTGAAAGGGCAGTAAATGAAACTCATGATGAGAATAAAATAAATGTTAATCATGATTTCATAGACTCTATTGGTTGATTGAAGACCCACCATATTCCAAAAATCGATATGAGGAAATTTTATAGCAAGGATTCCGCAACATGGATACTACAGATGGAGAAATTTTTTGATCTCCATAATGTGAAAAACACACAAAAGGTACATATTTCAACTTTATATTTGGAACCAAATCAGTTTGTATGGTATTGATGGCTTTTCTATCATAAACAAATTGTCACTTAGGCAATTTTTATGGAAGAAATGACAGTACATTATGAGGATACAAAAAGAAACACCTTTTTTAGCCAATTGATAAGTCTCAAACAAAAGGGTCCAATGATGGAGCGCATTGAGGACTTCCAAAAATTGAACATAAGGGTAAAAGATATTCCAAAGGAGCATATGATTGATGTGTTCATAGGGACTTTAAAGGATAATATCGAACATGAGGTTTGCCTTTGGGAACCTAATTCATCGGAGAAGGCATTTAAGATAGGAATCAAAATGGAAAGCAAAATTATGGAAACCAAGAAGCCTACCAGTCACAACTATAAAGACGGAAGTTTTATTGCCCCTAGCCTTCCACAACCTATAAGGTTGACACCACAAAAATTGGAAGAAAAAAGAGAAAAAGGGCTTTGTCATAGTTGTGATAGCAAATACACTAAAGGTCATAAGTGTGCTGAGAAAAAATTATTCTTCAGATATTGTGAAGAGGAGGAAGAAAAGGAACAAGAAAGGTCAAAAGAAGATGATATACTCCAGGAACAAACCCTATATAAAGAAGAAATGAATCTGACCATATCTTGTAATGCATTGGCTGGAATTACCACTCCTCAAACCATCAAGATAGAAGGACATATCAAGAAGAAAAAGGTAGTAGTGTTGATTGATTCAAGAAGTACCCACAATTTTATTCATTGTAAGATAGAAAAAGAATTGAATTGCTTCCTATATCTAGCACCAGAGTGTCAAGTGATGGTTAGAAGTGGAGGAACCATAAATTGCTCTGGAAAGTGCCATAATATCAAGCTATCCATGGGAGAATATGTATTGAATAAACCAATGATTTCCATTCCAATGGGAGGTGTTGATGTTGTACTAGGAGTCCAATGGCTATAGTCGTTGGGTACAATAACTTTTAACTTTCAAGAACTTTTCATGAAATTTTTTGTGGAAGGAAAGGAAGTTGAATTAAGGGGTACTGCAGGGAAACCGGGAAAGATAATCAACTCTAGTGGTATGACAAAGCTTCTAAAAAAGGAACAACAAGGTGTAATTGCATAATTATGTTCGCTAGATGTTTCCACATCAAAATCATCTATTTCTCCAGATCTCCAAAAAGTCTTGAACAACCATTCCAAGGTATTTGAGATTCCCAAAGGTCTCCCACCTATTCGTGATCATGATCATGCTATTCATTTGACTCCAAGAAGTGTTCCTCCAAACA
>APFE031189140.1:183889-240191 GCA_000404065.3 Pinus taeda
TGGGAGAATAGTAGCACCTCTAACAACATTATTGAAGAAAGATGCATTTTCATGGAATCCAGAAGCAACAAAGGCCTTCGAACATCTTAAAGAGGCAATGTGCAAAGCACTGGTCTTAGCTACACCAGACTTCACAAAAACCCTTATTGTGGAATGTGATGCTTCAGGAAATGGAATTGGTGCTGTTTTAATGCAAGATGAAAGACCCAATGCTTTTGAAAGTTGTCCAATCAAGGGAAAGTTTTTACACAGCTATTTATGAGAAGGGAATGGCAATGCTACATGCACTTAAGAAATGGTGACCCTACCTAATGGGAAGACACTTCAAGGTAAAAACAGATCATGATAGCCTTAAATACTTTTTAGAAAAAATATTATCCTCTGGAGAGCAACAAAAGTGTGTCACAAAGATGTTGGGTTATGACTTTGAAATCATCTACAAAAAAGGGAAGCAAAATGTGGTGGTAGATGCACTCTCAAGAAAGGATGAGGATGTGGAAGCATTGTTGTGTGCGATTTCTATTATCTAATGAGATTGAATAAACGAAGCAAGGGAGGAATGGAAGAATGACGAAGAAGTGTGGGCACTTATTCGAAAGTTACAACAAGATTCTAGTACATCTAATACATTTAGCGGGAAAAATGATTCATTATGGTACAAAGATCACTTATACCTCTGTAAGAATTCCCAACTCAAATAAAAGATTCTTCTGGAATTGCACACTTCTCCCTTAGGAGGGCACTTGAGATTTTAAAAACTTACCACAGGATTAAGAAGGAATTTTTTTGTGATGGCCTTAAATCGGATATTCAAAAGTTTGTGGTAGAATTTTTTGTTTGCCAACAAAATAAAGTTGAAACAATTAAGACACCATGTCTATTACAACTTTTATCCATTCCAAGACAACGTTGGGAGGAGGTTTCAATGGATTTTATCGCAGGTTTACCCAAGTTTGAGGGAAAGAGTTTCATCATGGTGGTAGTTGACAGACTTACCAAGTATGCACACTTTTGTGCATTATCACATCCATTTAAAGCTAGTACAATTTCTACTGCATTTATGGAAACAACTCAAAAGCTACATGGAAACCCAAAGATTATTGTAAGTGACAGAGATCCCATTTTTACTGGAAATTTTTGGATAGAATTATTTTCTTATCTTGGTACTCAGTTAGCTCATAACTCATCTTATCATCCTCAATCTAATGGGCAAACTAAGATAGTAAACAAATGCTTGGAATGATATCTTCGTTGCTTTGTATATGATAAACAGACACAATGGGTCAAATGATTGCCTCTGGTTGAATGGTGGTATAACACTTCCTTCCATACTACAACAAAAATGACCCCATTTATGGCACTTTATGGATATCAGCCACGATCCATCACATCATATTTAAGAGAAAATTATAAGGTTCAAGCAGTGGAACATCACATCGAGCATTAACAACAAGTTCTCCAACTCTTAAAGGATAACCTCTTGTTGGCACAGAATAGAATGAAACAACAGGCATATCAACATCACAGCAAAAGAATTTTTGATGTAGGTGACTCGATATTCCTATAGCTACAACCATATAAACAAATGTCCCTCAAGCAAGCTAAGAAGCATAATAAATTATCACCAAAGTATTATGGTGTGTACGAGGTGTTGCAAAAGATTGGTACTATGGCATACAAATTGGAGCTCCTTGCAGCTTCTCGAGTGCACTCAGTTTTCCATGTTTCATGTTTAAAGAAGATTATAGGTGACAAGCACCCAGTTCAAACAATATTTCCAGAACTTGACAAGGAAGGAAATTTTTTATCGGAACTGGAAGTAGTCACAGAAACAAGAACTCGACAACTATGAAATCGATCCATTTCGGAGTATCTCATCAATTGGAAGAACTTATCCAATGAAGATTCCACATGGGAGGATGAGAATTTTATATAGAAGCATCCAGAACTACTCAAGCATTGAGGACAACACTTTTTCGAAGGAGAGGGGCATGTTAGTTCCCTATAATACTAGTGATTCCCCCATTACTATTGTAGTTGTATCCCTTATTAATATTGTTTTGCCCCTATTGTCCCATAATGTTATTACTATGCCCCATAGAATCCCTCTATTGTTTATTTTGTGCCTTTATATTATTATTGTTAGGTTGGCTTGGTTATATTGTTAACCCTTAGACTCCTATATATAGAAAGGAGGTTTTGTCATTTGAATCATTCAAGAATTTTTCATTTATGTAATGTAAAGGAGGTTGCCCCCTCGAAGAGGCTGAATTCTAAGGCATTTATATCTCTTTTCTATCCTTTTGTGAGCTGGTTTCAGAACAATGGTCCTTTCAGAGCATGTCAGTTATGTCTTTCACAATATCTGCATAATTTGGAATAAACCTCCTTAAAAAATTAATCTTGCCTAGAAAAGCCTGAATCTCCTTCTTGTTTCTAGGTAAGGTCAATATTTCAATGGCTGATACTTGTTTGGGATCAATTAATACTCCCTCCTTTGAAATAATATGTCCCAACAATTTTCCTTCTTTGATAGCAAACAAGGACTTCTTAAGGTTCAATGATATTCCAAATTTTCTACACCTATCAAAAACCTTCATCAAGTGCTTCAAATGTTTTTGATCGGATTTAGAAAAAACAGTTAGGTCATCAAGATAAATAACCACAATTTTATTTCCCTGACACATAAAAGCTATGTCCATAGCTCTCTGAAACGTTGCTCCAACATTGGTTAAGCTAAATGGCATCCTAGCGTACATGAATGTACCCCAGGGTGTAGTAAACGTTGTCTTCTCTTTGTCTGTTGTATCAACATTTACCTGGTTGTAACCTGAAAAACCATCAAGCATAGAAAGTCTTTGTGCTCTTGAAATCATTTGAAGTAACTAATCCATTTTGGGCAAAGGATAATTATCTTTCAATGATGCCTTATTCAGATTTATAAAATCCACGCGGAGTCTTATTTCTCCATTTTTCTTTCGAACGGGAACTAGATTTGCAACCCAATTAGAATATCTAAGAGGGAGGATGATCTGGGCATCTAACATTTTCTTAGTCTCTCTTTCTACTATTGGTAGAAGAGATGGATTTATCCTTCTAAGATTCTGCTGATACGGTTTTTCTTCTAGCTTTAGATGAATCTTGTATTGTATTAACGATGTATCAGAGGTCTTTAAATCAGCATAAGTCTAGGCAAAAACGTCTTTATAATTTTGCAGCAACTTAAAATACTGAGCTTTGATTTCTGGGTCTAGAGATGCGCATAATTTGATGTTTTTAATATCTTCATTAATTCCAACGTTAATTTGTTCCACATCTTCTTCTGAAGAAATGGACAGCAGTTTTTGGAAAACATCATTTTGATCGAATAATTTTTCTAAAGGAATGAGTCCCTTTGGAATAAAATTATTAGATAATTAAATAATGTTGCAATTAGAAATCTGGGCTTTAAAATCTGAAGTATCATTTCCTTCTGTGTTTTCACTTATTTCACTTCTATCATCATCAATTTTCATAAATAAAAAATCATCTATTACCTGTAGAAACGATTTCAATTGTTCATCATCTTCGAATATTTGCCAATGTTTCATATTATCTGGGATAGATGGCCTATATTTGACTTGTATCTAGTAGACTACATTAGTATGACCAGGAATTTTAAAAGCACTAGCAGAGACAGCTAAGGCATCTGCTTGAATATTTTGATCTCTGGGAATATGAGTCAAATTAAAAGCATCAAAAAGATTTTCAACTGAATCCCATACCTCATTTCGGTAGGACCTAAGTCTAGGGTGCTTGGTCTAGCAAACATTCTTTAATTGCTTAACAATAAGTTCAAAATTGGTAAAACCACTTAAATTTTGAAACTTTAAGCTTTTGGCTAAATTCAATCCTAAAGGAAAATCTTCGTATTCAATAACATTATTGGTAACTTCAAAATCTAATTTACATGATTGGTTTATATTTTCTTTTTCAGGTGAAATTAAAACTACTCCAACTCCTACCTCATCATTCGTGCAAGAGCCATCAAAGAACAATTTCCAAATATCAGTTTGGTTTGGTTCAAGTCTTTAAGCTACCTCTTTGATCTTGGCTTGAGCTTTATGTTGGTTTAAAGTGAGTTGAAAACAACCAAAGTCTTGATCTATTGCATAAAATGGACGGTTCCTTGGCTGGCTAGTTTTACAAACAATATGTACAAACCCTACTCTCTATATATCTTAACTGCTCTCCTCCAAAAACATGAATAGTAGCATATGACATGTTTGTCTGTATAGTTTGACATAACAAGACCTAGAAAGGAGCATTAAAATTGGGAGGGATATCTGTAACAACAATATCAAGCACTACACTTTTCACTGTAATTTGCGCAAGGGTAACCACTAAATCCTTCATCAATCCTAAACAGGGCACTCTTTTAGAATCAAAGGTGTACAGTTCATGGTAGGATTTAGTGATGTCAAGCTTCAAATGGTCCATGATAGATTTTGGCATAAGATTGTGTGATGCTCCTGAATCAAGCATACAATTATATAACATGGAATCACTTGTTTCAAGAGTTACATAGAAAGGAGGCACTATCTCATCGATCATGTCTGAACTAGGTCCAAAAACTATTGCTGATTTTTCATCTTGCAGACTTATGACATCACCTTCTACATCAACCGAGATATTTTGAATCCATTTTGTCACTTGGATTTTGTAACCAGGTTTTTGGAAAGTTATGACAATGGAATTGGGATCTTAACCCTCTCTAATTATTTTTCAACACTAAATGTAGTCAAAATGTTTTTACCAGCTTGGGTAGTATCAATTGACTGATCTAATGGCCGAATAAGAGTGGCTTGAGCTTCAACAGTTTTGGTACGTGCTTCAAGCACTGGAGTTTCCTTTGGAGGTCTCCCAGGACCAGGCCTAGGCCTAAGATCATACCTCTTGTTTAATTCTGCAATTAAAAATTTAGAAAAAGCATGATATTTAGAGACTTGTGAAGCTTCCCAATCTTCTTGAACCTGATTCTGTTGTGAAAGAGAAATGATGGTTGTTTGATATGGTTGTTTGATTGGGAGAAGAATCCATACTATTAATATCTTCAGTAATTTTCATAGTATTTTCATCAGCTTGTTGGTCATCTATCAGTAGAGGAGTAGGAACCTATTGATCATTGTTGGGTCCCTGAAGAATTTGTAGTGGTTGGTTTCTTTTATACTGACCTTGATTTTGATTTTGGGGTCTAGCAAATGTTTATTGTATTGTCCTATGTTGGGTCTCAATATTTGAAATCCTATTTGATAGGTTTCTAAGAAGAGATGTTATTTCATCAATTTTTGAGTCTTCTGATTTAGTCTTAGAGGAAATAGAGGCTTCTTGACCAGATTTGAGTTTTCTCTTGGCCTTTTCTTCCTTAAGTTTTAAAGAAGTTGAGGCTGCTCTATTTGCTTCTACTTCAATAGTGTTTGTTTTCATATCTTCAAGAGTTCTTGAAGTTCTCTCTCATAGCATAACAACAAAGTCATCATCAAAAGCTTTAGAGTATATAGATTTAGCTGCTGCTACAGGAGGCTTATAATCAGCAAGCATTTTATGATAGAGTTTATTAAATATTTTGATAAAATCTGATACTAGTTCACCGAAGTTCCTTTTAAGCTCTTCAAATTCTGTGAGGAAGTAAAGAGGATCCTTTTTAACACCCCATTGATTTTTAAATATGGTAGTAAGCTCTTTCCAACTTCTAATGGTAGTTGCTGGTAACTGCCTAAACCAAATCCTCACATTTCCCTCAAGTGACTATACAAACAATCTCATATAATCATTTTCTTGTTCAATATTCATGTTGTCTGCAAAGTCAAGGAAAGCTTGAAAATGGTCCTCAGATGAGGGACCAGTTTCTCCATTTTACTTAGGAAGGTATTTTAAGTATCCAGGTGGGAATGCATCAAGGTTATTAGGTAAGACTAAGGCAGCATATCTAGCCTGTACAATAGGTTGAAAAGCCATGACAATAGGTTGTATATGAGGTGCTTGAGGTGTATGAGGCATTTGTGTGGATGTATAGGATGAAGAAGAAGAAGAGGAAGAAGATGGTGATTCAGGGGTTGATGGACTAGTTGGAGGTGAAGGAGGAGATGAAGGAGGAGATCTCCTAAAAGACTTTAAAGGAGTCCTAAGAACTAACTTTGGGACCTATAAATGAATACCTTCTTGTGATTCAAAGAGAGGATTGGAATATATAGAAAAGGTCTCCTCAGATTGTTTAGAAGAAGAAGCTTCAGGTTGGTCAAAAATGGAAGGAAAATGATAGGTGGTAGGGGATATGAAATCTGTGGGTTTATATTTTGGTAGATTGAAACCCAAATCAGATTCAGCTTTAGGTGACCCTAATGGTAATGTGGGTATTGGATGAGATTCTAATGAATGAATAAGGTATGCTGACATAAAATAAACTCCTTTATTTAGAAGTTCAGCAACCCTAGGTGATAAATGGGAATAATCAGGATCAGCTGGGATATTACTATAGGGGTCAAATAATTCTAATTTTTTAGTCTGCAGGACTGAAGAGGAAGAAGAAGATGGTTGGTGTCCCCTTTTAGAACTGGATTTTCTCAGAAGCCCTTCAGGATCTGACAAAGGTTTACCTATGTCAACTTCTGAATGAGATCTGGTATGTTTATAAAGTGCCAGCTTGGGAGTGTGGAGTCGCCTAAGTGAATGATTTTGAAATTTCTAAACCCTTTAATCACATTTAAAGGATAAGAATGAATGAATATCGTTGTCCCAAGGGAAACTTAAATGAAATTTGAATCCCCGGGAATGGCGCCAATCTGATGTTGTACCTCTGAGATAGTAGTAGGTCAGGCTACCAATGACAGAGCATCTAAAATAATTTGTTTTGGGGGTTTTGGTTTTAGTTTTGGAAGACCAATGAATGAAAACAGATGTAGAATTGAAGTAATTAATTCTTTGGGGTATATTAATATTTCAGCAGAGGGTTGCTATATGACTTTACATAGTGATATAGATAAAAATAGTGGTGAGTAGAAGACAACAAAGAATATGGTTATCACAGTTTCCAAACTGTAAAACAAAACAATCATAAGTAGGAAAACCTTCTGAACTACGTTCAAAAGATTCAAGGCAGTATACTTAAGCTTACACAAGATGCTGATGATTTATTGATTAGAGGGGATTAGCTACACATACAGTTGAATTAATCCAATCTCTTAATCGATGATCACTTCAGGAGCTTATAGGAATCAATTGAAACTCTAATTGTTCCTACCTAGATATCTTTATAAGTCATAAACATATGAAGAGAAACATGATGATTGAAAACTGGAAAAACTTATAGGATAACACAAACTGTGCAAAACAAAATTCAGAATCCTCTACTTTGTATTAAGGTTCCAGAAAGACTAAGTACATCAAGTTTCTGCAAAAGCTTCCTTCAAAGGTGGCCTCCAGGTTCAAAGTAGTATTAATAGTTAAGACTTTACCAGCAATGAACTATGAATCTTCAACTCGGAACACATAACATCTCAAGAAGAGAGTTATATACAATAATAGAACTAAGAAATATCCTAAAACTGATTAAGATTTATTCTAGGAAAGGAAAAGTTCTTCATGCAAGAAGATAGGGGTAGCTATTTAACTGCTTCTTGTTGTCCCTTTATTCAGGTTGTGCTGGCTTTATTTGGTTGAAATTTTTCCATTTATGTTGCTTCGTTGTTTGTATCCTCTACGCTATTTGTTTTCTTCATTTTGATCTTTCATCTGTCTTCTTTAAACTTTGTGACTCTCTTTTGACCCTACTGAGTAGATTTGACTGTGCGTTTCAGGTTTTACTGTGTTTTTTAACAGCAAATCTTCATATTATGTCTTCCAACTTTACACTGGCTTTTTCTTTGTAAGCCTGGAACATAAACCTTTACTTGTAAAACACATAAATTGTTAAGAAAAACTCAAGTGGCAGAGAAAGTATTCATTGGCTTCGTAAGGCTTATAAGGAGTCTGGGGCATATTGGACAGTGAAACAATGGTTTATGGGTCACAGAGGCTTATGTAGGTTGCGCTGTGTAAAACAAGCAAAACAGAGCAAAAATGTCTTCTTATATGTTTAATGAAAAAACAATTAACTTTTGAACTATCAAGTGAAGGTGCACAGTGGTGGAGCGAAAGAAAGAGTGCAGAGGGATTAATTATAGTGGGAATGGCTTAATTATGGTTAAAACTGTGGTTTGTGGTATAAATGGAGTTTTTGGTAATTTCTTCATTTATATCGTAAAAATGATTTAACACAGAAATCCTTTGCAAAACCATATATGGCAGATTTGAAATTTTATTAACTCGAGCCGATAATGATATCGGATCTGGGCTAATATCGCTTATTGTAATTGGAGTTAGGCAGGGGTAGGCCCATCGCAAAGGAATGCGATAAGGGCCAGATGCGATATGGTGATAAACTGTGATATATATTTGTTCGGGTCCAAGCTCCCATCGGATATTGAAAATCACAATGGCGGGGGGTATATACATTGGACGGGATTTGCAATGAGGGTGGATGCGAAGTGGTAATAAAATATGGTATATATTTGTGTCGGGTCCAGGCTTCCCATCGCATATCACAAATAGAGTTCACAACACGGGGAGGGTTATGCTTCGGTTGGGAATTGCGATGAAAGCGAATACAAAACGGAATGAAACATGATATATATTAGCCCCAGGTCCAGGTCTATGACATATCGCATATCGCAATCGGGGAAAAGTGCATTCATATGAAAATGTGAAATTTGCAAAAATTTGTGAAGCGATATTTTAATAAAATACATAGTTTTTAAATAAAACAAGGTTTCGGGGTATGTTATAAAAGGAATTAATATTATACGGGAAAGGGGAATTTTAAGGGTTTAATACCTAAATTAGTATTAAAATGAAATATGATCAGAAGAGGAAATGTGAATAAGTATAATGCTTTTTAATGAATGATTTGACTTTTCATATAAGTATGTATACTTAGGGTAAAGATATTTTTATGGGTTTTTGTGTAAAAAGGGATTTTACATGGAATTTTTACATTTCCTAGGTAAAAATGGTTTTGACTTTAGGAAAAGGGATTTTTATGGAAATGAATGGGTATGAATGTATGAAGGGGAAATTAGTAAATATATGAATGAATAAGGGTGAGGGAGGTTAATTAATTGATGTTGTAGACCTTCATTTTCTTTGTGTAATTAGATCATGGACATAAACACATTATAAACGTACATTTTTTCCAATCAATAATCAAACTGCTGCAACCTTTCTCTACTTACCATTTTCTTATCCTATCATTTGTTTCTTCACTTAATGGGTGCTTTTAAGCTAGCAAACCCTTTTCCTTTCTTCTTATTTTACAAAAGCAAACTATTTAAATCTACCCTTATAACCTTCAAGGGCTCAGATTAAACTGATGAGCACCTGATTATTCTCTACCTAACTGCTGATCTACCAAGATTAAATAGTTTGGCTAGATCTTTATTCTCTAACTATAACATCAAATTTAAAGCATGAAGTAGTCAATATTAAATATTTTGACTCTTATGGGTTGTGGCATTTAAAAACAAGCCGCACACAACCATTATTTTGCAGAAACAGAGTAGTGGCATCTAGACTTGCTTACTTTCAGAGTTTATTTGTTTTCTTTTCTTTCGAACCTAACATTTTCTTTTTGACTTGATTTTTTAGAGCATCTACCCTAACATTTTCTTTGATATGGAAATTATTTATCAAGATATTTTCTTTTACTAACATTTTATTCACTATTACTATGTCCATAACCTAACTTAACATTTTTTTCAAATATTCTATGTTATCAAAACTAAAAATGCTACAACAGAAAGAATATAACACAACCCAACATTAGCATCAACTTTAGGGGAAGTACAAGTGACTGAAAGTTTGGCTCCATACTGAAAGGGATAAGGGGCTAGATTAGAAACTTCCATGTCATGCTGGTGTAGAAGATCATATGCATACTTGGAATGGAAAATGGAAATACCTTCTTTGGATTGCAAGACTTGAAGACTAAGAAAATAATTCAAGTGTCCTAAGTCTGTCATTTCAAACTTATTTTTAAGACTGAGCTTCACATGGTTTATAAGGTTGGGATCACTACTAGCAAGGATAATATCATCAACATAAAGAATAAGAATGATAAGAGACTTACCCACTTTCTTGGTGTAGATAGTATTGTCATAAAGACACCTAGAAAATCCAGTATCTAAAAGAAAGCTATCCATTTTGGCATACCAAGCCTGAGGGGCTTAATTGAGACCATAAAGGGATTTAGTAAGCCAACATACAAGGATAGAATATGTTTGTATAAAGTCAGGAGGTTGTTCCATATATATTTCTTCATGTAAGTCCCCATGCAAGAAGGCAGATTTAACATCCATATGATGGGCTTCCCTTTTGAAAGAGGTAGCAAGGGAAAGAACAAGGAGAATAGATTTCATGTTTGCAATGGGGGAGAAGGTTTCAGTATATTCAATGCATTCAACTTGTGAAAAACCCTTAGCAACGAGACACGCTTTATGTTTATAAACTTTTCCATCTGGTCCAAATTTGGTTCTGTAAACCCATTTTTATCTAACAAGTTTTCATCGCTTTGGAAGAGGAAAAAGGTCACATGTATCATTTGCCAATAATGAACGATATTCTTTATTCATAGTTGCATCCCAACCTGGATGGCCTGAAGCTTCTACAAAGGTGTTAGGATCATAATTCATTGAAGGTTGACCTAGTAAATAAGAGGCTCTATCGAACTGAGAACATGTACGACATTGATCTATAGGATCACTTACAAGAGCACATGTTGCATAATGAGTAGTGCAGACCCATTTTGGAAGCTAAGGAGCTGAAGGAGGATCCTGAGAAGGTGGGGGAGTATTTTCATCATCATTGTCATCATCTGAAGAAGGAATATATTCAGAAGTATAAGGGATAGAGAGAGGTGGCACATCCATGGAACTAGGCTCATAGGCCGATATATTTTCAGAAAACTTTACATCTCTTCTAATGATAACATTTTTGTATTTAGTTTGAAGAAGTCTATATCCTTTGACATCTTCAGAATATCCAACAAAAATACATTTTTCACTCAGGTTCTAAGGCTTTATGTTTCTCATCTGGAATATAGGCCCATGCTTCTATTCTAGAAACAAGAAAGTGACTTACATCTAGTTTAATTGAGCTCCATGCTTCTCTTGAAGTGATATTTTTTAAAACCTTAGTAGGAGTGTGATTTACTATGTAATTTTCATAGTTAATTTCTTTTGCCTAAAAATTAAGACTAAGTCCTTTAGATTGAAGCATAGAATTAACAATTTCCTTTAAGGTGCAATTCTTCCTTTCAGCTACACCATTTTGTTGTGGAGTATATGGAACAATATGTTGCAATTGAATTCCATGCTCAGTGAAAAGTTGATGAATTTGTTGTTAACATATTCTCCACCATTATCAGATTTTATTTTAAGAATTTGATGTCCAAGTTGTTTCTCAACAATGACCTTAAAGGCCAAGAACATGTTAAAGACTTAACTCTTTAGTTTAAGAAGTATACCCAAGTGTGTTTGGAGAAATTACCAATGGAAGTTAATAAATACTTGTAGCTAGAGAATGAAACAACTAGAAGTGGACCACATAAATCACTATGCACAAGATGTAAAGGGGTTACGACATGCCAAGAGGCATGTTTTTCAAAACTATCCTAATGATGTTTTTCGAGTACACATCCAGAAAAAAAACAACATCTCTGCAAGATACCATAGGAAGACTTGTCACCATATTTTCTTTACATATATTTTGAAGGGAGCGATAGTTTAAGTGGCCAAATTGCTCATGCCAAAGTTTGCTCACTTCATCATTATGAGCAACAAATACTGAGGGAAGATTTTATGACCCAAAGTTGTTAAACTTATACAACCTTGTAGAATCATCAACAATGTCAGTAGCTAAGATCTGTCTAAGATCTCTTAGGTCCTTAATTACAACATCATGAGGTGAAAATCTAATGGTTTTACCTTCACGCGAATGAGTTATTTGATATATAGATATAAGGTTACAGGATAAGGTAGGAACACATAATACATCATTAAATTGACCATTGTCTAGAGGGACAGTTCCAGTCCCTACAACACTGAGAGATCTATCATCACCAACATAAATATTTTTGGTGTTACAACCATTTAGAGAAGAAAACATGGCTTTGTTTTTGGCCACGTGATAAGAATCTCCAAAATCAATGATCCACTCATGAGAATGCCAAGAAGAAGATACATTTAGTGCATAACTAAACCAAGATCCTTGACAACCAAATGCATAAAGTGTTATTCCTGAAGATGAAGTTAAAGTTGAAGAGTGCTCCAAATCGATGTTATGCTTATTCATTGTTGCTTCCAAGGCTTCCATCTTCTATAAAGCATTTGGATTCTAAGTGGCCATCATGATTACAAAATATGCAATGTATATAAGTCTTCTTCCCTTTGTTTTTATTTTCATTATCATTTTGTTGAATTAATTTTTCATTTTGAGACTGAAATTTTTTAGGACCCTTTTTTGGTTTATGACCATTCTTTTTAGGATGCTGCTTCTTAGAATTCTTTAAATTGGTTGTTGTTGGGCTACTAAGGTTTTCATAGAAGAATTACTAGTATTAAGAAGACCAATATGTAAGATTTTTTCTTGTTCTCTTATTAAAGAATGACAAAATGCATCAAAAGAGGGGGACTTGTAGTCTTGTCCTTGAGAAATAAAGGCTTCTCTAGTAGAATGGAAGGTGGAAACAAACAAAGAGTAGGATAGTCCTAAGTTAGTAAGAATGGAATAGATGAGACTACCATCTTATTTCTTAACGTTAACACCTTCCAAGAGAAGTTTAAGGGTCTTGAACTTGGACAAAAAATTTTGAATGGAAGAAAAATTATTGGGGTCCAACGTAAGAAACTCATTTTCAAGTTGATGGGCTCTAATTTCATTTTTAATTCCAAAAATTTTATTGATTTGTTTCATTGCTTCATTGGGGGTATCAACTTCTGCGATATGGAATCTAAGGTTTGGAGAAATAGACATCCCTATCAACCCACCTGCTTGATATTTCTTTTTTTCCCATTTGGCTTACTTGTCTTCATCTTTAGGTTTAGACTCTTGGCCTGAGGCTATTCTATAAAGACCTTTACTTCTAAGTAAATCCACAATGTAGGATAACCATTGGAAGTAGTTGGTGTTGTCAAGAATAACTAGGCATGGAATTTCCATTCTAAAATAAACTAAAGTTTTATATGTTGAAAATAAGTGTTCCAATCGAAATATCTTGAAAAATTAGGCTGATTAAAAAAAAAAAGCTCTGAAAATGGCTTCCAAATGAAGAAGTTATGACTTTTTGAGAAAAAGTTGTTGAAGATGCTGACGAACTACGTGAATGTTGGGAAGTGAAGTATAATATTATATTTAAAAAGAAATCCCCTTTCCAAACTTAATCTAATTAGATCACTTAACAAAAAAAAGATTACTTTATGTGACGCAATTTTATAAATAAGTGAAAGTAACTTTTACAATGATACTTTATGAACTATCCACTAAATTGTAACTTAAATAAAATATGAATATACTTTAGAATTATAAGTGACTCACTTTTTATAATGGGTAAGAACATGTTTACATAAAGTAACTTTAAAACATAAGTTACATGTGCTTTTTGAAAAAGTAACTCAACAAAAAGAAATACTTGAACCCAAAACCTTTAGAGTCTATGCTCATAAAGTAATTTTGGAACAAGTGAGCTAGTTTAAAAGGTTAGTAATTTTTAGAAATGGCGAAGTTTTTTTTTCACTAAAGCTTTGGAGTGTGTGCTTACTTGGAAAACCCCTTTTTTGCCTACAAAAAAAAAAAAACCACACAACCCAATACGAATCAACAAAAGTAATCCAAGCCTTATGGTTTAAAGTTAGATTTGACTGAAAACTAAAATTTTTCTCAATGTTTTTTATTTTTTGAGATCACTCTAAGGTGCGATGGAAAAGAGCATACACATGAGAAATAAATTTATTTATTTTTTTTCTCTGGTTTGCACATATCACACAGAGTGATGGGGCAAAGAGAATACGCAGAAATGAAAGGTGTAGATCTGATAAATAAATAAATAAAAATTATAGAGGACTATAAACCAAAATAAACAAAAAGATAAATAATTATAACTACGAATAAAGATTGTATACCTCTATATCTTAAACATGACGTAGCTAGGGTTACCAGAAACCTTTCCGCATGAAACAAAAGGGTTTCCTCACTGGAATAGATGCTCCTAACACAATAGAGAAGTCCTCTCGGCCTGAAAGTGGTCATAAACAATAGATCTAGGAAATGACATCCAGATGCAATTGTATGGGCTTCGGATTTGGATCAGCAACGTACGTGACCCTCAAATAGCTCTGATACCATGTAGGAATTTATAGGGTAAGTTCCTTAGATATAACACCAAAGGAAACCACTCACAAATATATCACAAATCAATACACTAGCAGTCCACAACCTGAGCCAACACGGCCACTTCAAGCAATTTATTAATGTAAAAGAATGAAAATTTATATAAGATTCTAACGGTCACCTAACAAATGACCCTCCATGCTCCTTAAATAGAGATCATGGACCAATTGGGTGTTAAAACATTGATCAAGTGTTGATAATACTGAGGATAGAATGAACATTCAGATCACTTTATGTCTAGAACATATCGTGACTATTGGATTGTAAGTTACAAAAGGTACATACTAAAGAAACACACTTTACCTAACTATACACTAGACCAAGTTGTAATTAATTATTTCCTATGTGTCGTAATATCCTAACAAGACTCTATAAAATAATGATAATACGCATATGACAAAGCAAAACATTAAGAGAAGACTTAAAATTTATTTCCAACTTGTATCTTGTGGGTTGTCCCAATTTTCATCTTGTTGGACCGAAGTGTTGTGTGGTTCCTATTTCACCATCGATTGAGGTGTTGCCATCTCACTACTACCCATGCCCTCTTATGCCTTTGTTCCCTTGTGGTTGCCTTCTCGTTCCTCAATTCCCTTGTCACTCAACTCTATTTCCATATAGTCTACGTATGCAGGAGAATTATATTCTCATTGAACCTAATCCTTTAAAATATCCAACTCCTAAAAGAAATTGACCAATCGCATTTCCAAATTAGCTAATCTCACCTCGCATACCATCTATCTAAATTGTTTCTCCTTCACCTCTTTTCACAGATTAAAGATCCATTGACAAAGTTATAGAATGGGGTAATGGGAAATAAAGCTCCTCGCCTCTATTTGACCCTTATGTAAATGAATCCCTTTGTTGAATTGATAATCCGCTTGCCCATTTTTATTTTTCAATATGTGATATGCTTCTATTCTGTCAAACTTTGAGAGGAGGTGTTGAATCCTTGACCATAATGGATTTTGTGGGACCGTGTTCTTGGTCATTATCTTCCTTAGGGTGTTTCTGACAATCGTTGAGTCTCCCAACACTCGAAGGAACTTGACATTTCTTTGAATAGCTAAGGTGAGACCCATCCATAGAGCTAGAGTCTCTGCCTTGTTGTTAGTGGTTGCCCCCAAACCCCATGCATAATATAAACTCTCTTGTTCATCAAGGCGAACTAATGCTCCTCCTGCTCCTACCACCCCTAGGGGTCCTCAATTTTTACCACCCAATTTTATTTCTTATTACATGGCATCTTCTCATGAATTGTGCAACACCCCCTACATAGTTTTCAAAACAACTAGGGGGGGTGGCGGGGAGGGGGGGATCCGCAATCCACTTTCTTTGTTGTGTATGGTTTAATAAAAATAATGTTTTATTTCCCCCCCTCCCAAAGTTTGGTGGCATTACAAAAAATTAGCAAGCGCCAATTTTATTTTTTATTTTGACTTTTAATTAAATTTTAATCCTAATTAATTTTTTAATTCATATAATATATATATATATATATATATAATATATATATATTATATATATATTTATATATATATATAATTTAATTATATTTTGTTAATTTAATATTTTACCTATAATTATGTTTTATTATTTGATTAATAATTAACAGTAACATTATATACATATATTCATTGATTAATTGATTGATTGATTTTTTCTTTTAAATTTTATTTGAAATTTCGATTGAGACTTAATGTAGAAAATGGATTAGAAGGACAAGAATGTGTTACAACAATGGGGATGAAGGATTGGCTTCTCCTCATTATCTGTAATTAAATGACAGTCCATTTATGAGTATAAATTCATCATCATTCCATTATTTCGATTCTTTAGATTAAAATGAATATATTAAGCATAATGATTTAATTGATTTAACATCATTACATAATGATGAACATATTTATGGTGGTTTATGATAACCATATTGTACTATAACAGGATTATACCCTGGACCTTATGGTTGTTAATCTATTGAATTTGATCATTATTTTGTTTATTTTTAAAATTAGACATGACTAATTAAGTGGAAATACATGATATCCATGAGGTAAAGATACACAGACATTATTTTCATAAGCAAGTTGTTGATATTTCAGGATTCTTTCCATTAGATGTTCATACAAGGTTGCACAATTTTGTTGAAACATGGATGTGTGAGTATTTCAAAAGGGTTTCTTCCCATTTTCAATCAAACATTAGCATATTTATCGAAGGCCTGGTAAAACAATTTTTGCCTTACTTCTTTCAGCAATTAAATATGTTAATATTATTGATCAAAATGAAGCCTAAAGTCAAGAAGTTTTATATTGACAAGATATCCATTTGGTTACACTCGATTTCTGACTTCTTTGATAAATTTTGACAATGAAACACACTACATGTAAACCATGTACATAAATAAACTTTTGTTTACTTATGATTCTTTGATTTATCTTGAATAAAGATGAAATTATTTATGTCTTAAAGAATACTTGTACAATCATAAATAGAATGGAGTGTGGAACTATTAGGCCTTAGTGTGGAGATTACATTAAGTCCTAAATTCAAGACCTATAACCATAAGATTTTATTTTCATATATGTAGTTGAAACTTTGGTGGAATTAGTTAGTCACATCACAACCATGCATGTGACCTTCCCTTATTACCATACTACCTAGGGATAGGGACCTATGTTTTCTCAATTGGGGCAAGCTGGTATCTCTGATATTGTTATAGACGCTCATTGGCAGTGGAACAAGACCAACAACACTAGATTAAATATAGTATGTAATCCTCCCACTCCTTATGTTGAGGTAAATTTTGATGGGGTATGCTGCCATCTCTATTGGGGCTCTAGATGCTCATTGGCAGCGGAAAAAGGTCAGTGGTATTGGACTAAGTCTAGTGTGTATTCCTCTCATACTATGAATGTTATATTTTCTAAATATAATTAAAGAATGCCTCTAACATGATGAACAAACAAGAATTCAAAAAGTTCCTTACCTTAAGTGTAGATTTTTTCTGTAGATTCAACAACTCATGTAATTTTCTAAAAAACAAGACAAGAGTCTACTCTATTTTGAACAACATAAACCAATAATGATCAATGAAAACAATAATCAACAAGAGAAGAATATCAATCACACATAAAACAATATTTTTTTTGGGGAAAGAAACTGCTAAAACGCCAAGTATATATATATTGCATTAATTAGAAATACAATGCTTGTTCTCACTAGAACATTCCATGCAAATGTATATTCAACTCTCTACCTCACAAGCCTACTCTAGCCAACACTTGACCAATTCTGATGCCTTCCAAGCCCCTATTTCCTTGCGCAATTCTTGAGGAATAACCTCTACTTGATGAGTAAATCCATCTTCCATCACTACGCAATCCAAACTTAGGTCCATAACTTATTGCATGCATGATATGTACAACTCAGACAACCATACGACTCATAGTACATTGTCCCTACACTCTAGACATAACTGGGTCTTCCTCTGAACTGATATGCATGAATTATTTGTAAGTGAAATTTTAGTTAATTGGTGTGGTACTGGTTGATGCCTTGGTGTACTAATCCACTACTAGACCTCTACTAGTTCCTCCAACGGATAGAACTAGTTTAACTGACTATAAATTAGTTAGATCGAGTTATCTAATTACAACTCCAAATAACTCAACCTTGACCCTTAAAATTTAGGGATCACACTTACATGACTCCAGATAGAATTCCAACTCAATTTCCTAAGCTAACTAAGTCAACTTAACTTAAGTTAACTATTACAAGTTGTTATGAGAAAACTACAATTTAATTTTCAATTTAATTCAAGGACAAATTAAATTATAATTTCTAGATGTTATTTTTAAAATTTATTGTTGTTATTTTCAACACTCCCTCTCAACAAGAAAGGGATTCAACTCTATCCCGATCCTAAACCTTTGGAATGCTTTGCATGAAACACTTCTCTCTAGTGTTGTAGCTACAACATCTCCTGAAACTGAGAAAACATCCAACATGAATCAATATGATGCATCTACCACCAAAGTCTCTGGCTTCTACTAGCTCTACCTCTATCGAGTGAAAATTTCGTGCTTCTGCTGACTCTACCTTTTTGCACTGTTGTCAACTCTGCTATGCACTCTCCATTATCTGACTACTTTAGCCTTTGTCACTCTGATCTCTAACTGCATCAACCGCCATTGATCCGTCTTACTACTATGTACTTTGGGCTCCTGTAGCAAGGTATGTTCTAAGAGATAAAACCTCTCAATAGACCTAGTCTAATTTCTTCCCTCTTGGTACTATCACTTCACATCACCCCACCTCTTACCTAGAGGTATGGATTCATGTGCTTCTATGCCCACCTTGCTCGAAATCTCCCCCTATTGGAGGTCTCTGCATGAGTGGATACCTCCACTTGGTCTCCTCTCTACTTCTTCAATTGTGGTTTCCCTACAATTTTCTGAGTTGCTTCTGAGCATACTTCTTCTATGCTTGAGTATCTGTTTACTCAGTCTCCTCTCTACTTCTCTAATTATGGCTACTCCACAATTGTCTATGACTACTTTTGAGGCTTCTTCTGGGGTTGGATGTTGAGAGTTAATTCACTCTCCCTCTCAACCACTAATTCTCTAACCTTTTCCTTGCTCCTCGAGGCTTTTGATGCATCTTGTACCCCAAGGTCATACATGTTAATGACTCATACACCGATTTGTTTCACTTGTCTCATGGCAACGTGTCTAAGGAAAACCTTTCCCTTACTAAAAATCACATCATAGCCATGGTATTTGAATACCAGAATGGAAAAAAAAATCTTCTTTAGTCTTAGAACATACATCACATCTGTGATTCTGAGAGGGGAGCCAAAATCCCTCTGAAAGGTAACTGTACCAATCCCAAAAGCATGATACCTCCCTTCATCGCCAAACTTTATGTTCTAATTGAGGTATTTCTCCTCAAAATCACTAAAGAGATCTTTGTTCCCCATTATATGGAGTGAGGCACCGCTATCAAGAAACCACTCACCTCCCATTATAGTGTTGGCCATACATGAAACCAGAGTGAAATCAAGTTCAAATTTTGAAGCTAGAGCTTCACCTACTGCACTACTGCATGCTCCTTCTTGCTTTCTTTCTTCTGTGGAAAATTCGTGGCATAGTGCCCATGCTCATGATAGTGAAAACACCTGAATTTTGACAAGCCCATCTTCTTTCTGCCTACCTCATCTTCAGACTTATTTTCCTTGGATTTCTTTGCCTTACTAGCTAAGGAAAAGTCCTCTTCCACTTATTTTGAAGAGGTCCCACCTCTGGTGTTTCGTCAAAACTCTTCTTGTACCAAATCTGACCACAGTCATTCCCAATCCTCTGAACTGTGTTACAATGAGGCTCAATGGCTTATTTATTATTGAGAAACAATGAAAAACCCTAAACATCCAAAAACCTTAGCCTAGGAGATTAAGAGCCAAACTATGGGCCCTGTTTGGGTAAATTGGTACATCAACTTCCTGAGGTTGTAACATTGGCATACGATCTCTATTTGATGCGCACAATACCTTGTTAGAAATATCTATCCTAGGACTAAAACTTTTGAATGACCAACATGAGTGACGATGTCTTGTTGGTCCTATTTTTCCCAAAAAAACCTTGTTTAGGGCCTCAACATGGATCCAAAAGTTCAAGACCTGAAAAACTACCAAAGATAGCAAATTGTGCTACAAATAAGGACACTGAAAAACTGAAAGAAACAATGGTGGGGATCCAAGTGGAATAGGCGAGTGGAAACCAATATCCACTTGGATCATTCCTCCCCCCTTAGGAAGAAATGGTCCCCATTGTGTTGAGTTCCTCCATGAGATGAGGAAATTTTTACTAAACTTGGTCCCTAGTGAGCCACTTGCCCTGGTGAAGGAATTCGCCTACTTTAACAACTCTATATAGTTGAATCCTTTGTTGTCATGTTTTCTTGATCTAGTGTCCATGATATAATTAGTTTTCACTTGTTCCATGCAATTTGTATTTAACTCTATAGGTGTGAGTTGTTCTGCAATGTCTCGTGTGTCTAGCAATGGTGGGAAGTATGTTCGAAGGCGGTCCACATTGAACACTGGGTGCAGGCCAAGGAATGGGGGAATGCTAAGATAAAATGCATTGTCTTCCACAACCTTGGTAATGGTGTAAGGACCATATCAGAGTGGTCTGAGTTTCCAATAGGCTCCGGTAAGGCGTTCCTTTTGAAAATGCAACCAAGCTTTGTCACCCACCTGAAACTTGTGTGGCAACTTGTGTTGATCATGTCGCTTCTTGTACTTGGCATTTGATTTCTCCAGAATTTCATGGACCTGCTGGTAGATATGTTGGATGTGCTCAATGAAGTTGTTTACCTTATCAACTTTCAGTTGAACATGAGTTGAATCTGCCTGAGTAGCTGCAAATGGTATGACCACATCAATGGGACACAGTGGCTGGAATCCTGAGCCGACCTAAAAAGGGCTATGGCTAGTCGAGTTTTGAAGAGCTCAATTATAGCTGTGCTGGACATAGAGGAGGCTCACATCCCATGTGTGTGGATGGTTTGGGTTGTACATGCCCAAAATGTGTACAATCATCCTATTGACGACCTCTATCTGGCCATCAATTTGGGGATGGAAAGTTATGGACTTAGTGAGCTTGGTGTCTAGAATCGAATAGAGACCAAAATGTACTGAGGAACCTATTGTCCCAATATGATATGATAGGTTGTGGGATCCCAAAGTGTACCCACGCTCATTTAAAGAAGAGTTTAGCAGTGGCTTCTACTGTGATATTCTTCTTGCAAGCTGCCATAATGGCCATCTTTGAGAATCTGTCGATCACCACAAAATCACAGTCATTGCCATGCTTAGTAGAAGGAAGACCTGACATGTAATCCATGCAAATAGATTCCCAACATTGACTAGGGGTAGCAACGGAGTGTAGAGGCCTTGCTTCTTGATGGTCAGCTTGGAAATGGCGCAAGTAGTGCAGGATTTGATGTACTTCCTGACATCATGTTGAAGATTTGGCTAATAGAAATACTTATGCAGTACTACCACCATTTTCTTGACCATGAAATTCTTGACAGCTTGACTGTAGTGTGCTTCCCAAATCATCTTGGCATGATCACTTGTAGGAACAAAAAAGTGTCCCAGGTGTCATAATAAGGCATCCTGGAGGTGAAAATATGGAACTTGCTGACCCTCAAAGAGAATTTGGTATGTGTGGTTTAATTCTGTGTTGCTTTTGTAGAGAAGTCGCCAATAAGAAGTCTCACTCCCATAAGAGTTGAGCACAGTGGTTAACGCCATGATCGGTGGTTGACTGAGGCAGTCTATAACATTATTGGTGCTACCCATCTTATACTTTATATTCAAATGGAACTATTACAGGTGTAGTCCACTTCTAACGGCGATCATTTTGCAACTTCCCTTGCATTTTTATCAACTGTAGGGATCGGTGGTCTGTGTGGATGACCATTTCCTTCCCCAAAATGTAATTCTTCCATTATCGGTAAGCCTGCATAAATAAATACATCTCTTTGTCATAAGTGGGATACTTTTGGACTGTGTCTGAAAGTGTCTCATTGTGATATGCCACTGGATGCCCCTATTGAGTAAGGAATGCCCCAATAGCATAGTCAGAGGAATCTATCTTGTTCTCAAATGGTCGTTGCAAGTTTGGTAATGTAAGCACTGGTGCAGAGAAGAGGTGATGTTTCAACTCTACAAATGCCTTCTTTTGAGATTCAAACCAAAAAAAAAATTCTTTCACTCCTCCCTTGGTGACTTGACTCAAGAACCAAGTGATATGAGAGAATCCAAACATGAACCTACGATAGAAATTTGCAAGACTGAGAAAGTTGCAGAGCTTTGCCAGAGTGGTTGGGACTGGTCAATCCAAAATGATTAGGATCTTGGCTAGATCCACATGCACCCCCCGTTCATCAATAATGTATCCCAGATAGTGAACCTAGGTCATGCCAAAAGTGAATTTCTCCAAATTGGCACACAACTTGTGTTGCTGTAGTGTTTGGAGAACTTGTCAGACGTGGTGGAGGTGCTCTTCCCAACTCTAGCTAAAGATGAGGATTTAATCCGAGTATACCACTAAAAATGAGTTGGTGAATGGCTGCAAAATGTCATCCATCAACATCATGAAGGTTGCAGGAGCATTCGTTAACCCGAAAGGCATAACCAACCATTTGAAAAGGCCCTCCTTGGCTTTGAAGGAAATCTTCCACACATTAGACAGTTCGATCAGTATTTGGTGATATTCAGACTTCAACTCAATCTTGCTGACATATTTTTCCCCCTTGAGTTGGTCTAAAAGGTCATCAATCCATGGGATCAGGTACCTATTGCAGAAAGTGATCTTGTTCAGCGCCCGATAGTCAATACAGAGTCTCTGTCCCATCCTTCTTATGTACCAGCACGATCGGGCTCCCACAAGGTGGTGAACTCAGGCAGATGTGACCTTTTTGTAGAAACTCCTGAATCTGCCTCTTGATTTCATCATTCTCTAGAATGGAGCACCTATAGATTGGTCAATTGGACAACGATGCACCTGGGGTTGGATCGATGGAGTGCTTAACCTGACAGTGCAGAGGCACCCCTACAGGGGAGGTGAAGATGTCCTCGTACTCCTCCACGACCTTGTCCATTTGTTGTTGTTGTGCGGAGGGGACCTGTTTGGAGTTCATGGCCACTATCTTCTTCTTTCCCTAAGGGTGTATCATTAGGAAAATAAATTTCTCGGTTTTGGAAATCAACTTACTGCATTTTTTTGCAGTAACCAAAGATATGGCGATATGCAGTGCTACCTCTGGTATCCTGTATAACTTATTTCCCAAAGTAGCAATAACAACACAAGGCCCTGACTCATACACATCATGTCACTTCCACAAGTATGGTTGGCCTAATAATAAATCACAAACATCAAGGGGAGAAATGTCACATAATACCTCATCTATGAAGGGCTTGATGATGTATGGAAGCTGGCATTGTTGGCTCATGCGAAAGATCTCGTCCTTGGTGAAGCCACCTAATGGTGTATGGTTATGGGTGTGATGTGGTCGGTAAGCCCAACCGCTTCACAACCTCTACCAAAATGAGGTTATTTCGGCTCCCACTGTCGACAATGAACTATAGTGGGGAAACCTTTACCCACATCTGGGAGTGGAAGAGGCACTCCTCCTCTAGATCTACGGGTTCCTCCTTATAGATCTTCTTGGTGGAAATGGTGGCATTAGGCTCTGCATTGATAATATGCTTCCCTTTGTCATTCCCTTTGTCCGGTTTTGACTCAGAGTCGAAACATGCATCTGATTTTGAAGCCTTCGGCTAGGCCACCAGTTACTGCTTCGACCAAAACTCACTTGTGTTATGAGTGGATCTCTTTTGGAACTCACATAACTTTCCTGTGTCCTTCTTTGGCTTCGTGGTGTTGTTCTTTGCTTGCGTCTTTGGTGGGTTGTCTTGGGCCACCCCGCCTTGGCTTTGTCTTTTGTTCTACTACCACTGATCAAGTCTCAAACTGTAGAAAGCATTTTCTGACTCTAAAGTATGAACTGCAAATTCAAATTCCACTTGCATAACCAAACTCAAAATCTCATCTTCTATATTGTTTTCGACTCTGATACCATGTAGATGTTTCTAAAGATTCAACAACTCATGTAATTTTCTAAAACAAAAGACAAGAATCTACTCTACTTTCAACAAGGGAAACCAATAATGATTGATGAAAACAATAATCAACAAGAGGAAGAATATCAATCACACATAACAAAATATTTTTCTCGGGAAAGCAACTGCTCAAAACCCCGACTATATATATTGCATTAATCAGAAATCCAAGAAGAAAATACAATGCTTATTCTCAATAGAACATTCCCTACATAAGTATATTCAACTATCTGCCTTACAAGTGCACTCTAACCAACACTTAGCCAATTATGTTGCCTACCAGGCTCCTATTTCCTTGCACAATTCCTAGAGAAATTAACCTCTGTTTAATGAGGAAATTCTTCTTCCATAATTGCACAATCCAAACTTAGGTCCATAACTGATTGCATGCATGATTTGTACAACTCGAAAAATCGTACAACTGATTGTACACTGTCCCTGCACTCTAGACTCAACTAGGTCTTCCTCTGAATTGACATGCATGAATTATTTGTGAGTGAATCTTCAGTTAACTGGTGTGGTATTGGTTGATGCATTGGTGCATTAGTCCACTACTAGACCTCTGCTAGTTCCTCCAACAGTTAGAACTAGTTTAATTGACTATAACTTAGTTGAGCTAAGTTATCTAATTACAACTCCAAAGAACTCAACATGGACCCCTAAAATTTAGGGATCACACTTACATGACTCCAGATATACATCCAACTCGAATTTACTAAGCTAACTAAGTCAACTTATCTTAGTTAACAATTACAAGTTGCTATGAGAAAATAATTACAACTTAATTCTCAATTTAATTCAAGGACAAATTAAATTAGAATCTCTAGATACAATTTTTAACATTTCTTGTTGCTTTTTTCAACATTAAGATAGTGGATGACTTCGTCGAGGCTATAGACGCTCGCTAGCAATGGAGTGATATTTGATTATGGAAACTCATGTCATGCAACAAAAAGGGAACCAAATCCCAGACAACTAGTCTCCCCAGTTTCATTAGAACCTTACTCTGAAATGAAAGTCATTTTTATGAATCTTAATTAGTAATATGATTTATTTGATTTCTTCATCATTAATTGTAAACATGTATGAGTTGTATATGGTGTTAAATTCTCTTGTGAAGAATGAGATATACTAATTTATGACCATGTGCCCTAAAGAATTACCAAAGTTACTTTGATTTATTGAGTATATACACAAATGTCTTATATGTATGTGAATAATCATTTTAACTCATCAACCTTTATGTAGTAGGGCCTCATGTGGCTTATCTTTGTTTCATTATCACTATCAATTGAATAAAACTTTAAGATGTGAATATTTTCCTTCTATTACTTTATGTTTAGTCTTTTAGTTTCCTTGTTCCTTATGAATCGACTCCATGCCGATCGAACGATAGTTGGTCTTCTATAATTGGTGCCTCGTAGGGAGACACCATCCCCAGTTGGATTTGGATGTTGGTGTTTAATTTGACCCTCTTCAAGAACTTGACCTTCGTAGGACTTTTCCTATTTCCTTATACCTAATTTAACTTTTTGGGATCACATTTGACTCCTTATAGTTTACCCCTTGTGAAATGAAAAGAAATAATTAGTAAAATATATCAAAATGAGATTTAAAGAACGAGGGATGAGGTCAACGACATAAGTGACAATATTTAAGAAACATCACATCCCTAGATTTGCATATGTATTATTTTATTATGGTTTAAATTTTATTTATTACATATAAAACATACTAAAATAATGTTAATTAATGCATATCACTAAAATCTATTAACATTTGTATTCCTAACTAAGAACTAAAAATGGGCAAAGAATTTGCACAAAAAGGGAGAATTAAATATACAAATGAATTATCTCTCATGTAAATCTTTTAATGTCCATATATTTAGGAGAGTTTACTTCCCTAAAGAATGTATCTATATTCATAATGAATATTTAAAATTAAGATTTTAGGAAGACTATATCCTTATTTTTACTTGATGTCATTTTACCATTAATCTATTCACAAATTACTCACCAAATTTTAACCTTCACATGTACTTCTAGATATCTAAATCTTAGGTGCAAAACAAAGTTTAGAAATCATTTATTCAAATTTTTATTATTTTAAAAGGTATAAATCCCAAAGGGTATATGAATAATAAAAAACATTACTACTAAAACTCAAGAACCTCTCACTCTGTTATTTGCATGCACCAAATATCATCAACCAAAGAAGATTTTATAACTATTTTTTGGAATGATTTATTAATAAATGTTTATTAAAAATACGTGAAACTCATTGAAATGAGAAGCCTAAAGGTTTTAAAAAATTATCGAAACATACCCATTAGAGAAAGGCTCATATTAAAAAATTATGTGAGGCCCACTCACCTCACATCACACATGTGATGATGGTCATCAGGGCGGAGGAGAGTATTTAACACACCTTTATCTTCCGACCTGATATGAATGTTAGCCCTTCATTAAAAAACATATCAACGGATGGGATTTCATCGGGCGAGTAAACACTCATTAAATAACTCCTTATTCCTACCATTGATTTAAAAAGTGGCTATAATCCCTAGTTTTTATTAAGTCCACACCTTAGCTCGGGATTTTAGGGAAAGTGAAAGGAAAAAAAAACTAAATTTTTAAACCATCTCCGAGAAACAGAAAACTCTTTTCGAATAATGGTTTTCAATTTTTATTTTATTTTATTTGATAAGCCATTAAAAGAAAGTTATTCAAACTATTTGTATAAAACTCCTAATTTTCTCATCTGAAACTCCTAATTTTCTCATCTGAGAGGAGGGGAGAGATGGACAGCTTTGGAGACCAAAATAAACTTATGATGTGGGATGGCCTAATTGCACTTGTTGCACAGACCAATCAATAATTCTTTGCAATCTTTTGTTACACAATTTGTATAATATAATTCTTTGCAATCTTTTGTTACACAATTTGTATAATCTTTTGTTATAGAATAGACCTGATTGTTTGTTTATACAACATTTCTTTACCTAATTCATATCCCTCTTAGATATTAATATTATCAGAGGTAATTAGAGTTGGGATATTTGCACGTTGTATTGTCTTATTGACAAAAAACACTTGTTGTTAGCAAGTTTTATAACAATATTTCTTTCATATATATATATATATATACTACAATAGTGTACGTTTCTTTTCTTCATTTTTTATTCTATAATATATGCACTTGAATCTAAATATATGTTGGCAAGTTGGTATTTAACTTGATTAATATTAGTTTGTGACAACAATTAGAGGATATGATTGCTTTCAGGTATTCATACTATTAGTAAATAAAAATGTCTTAATGATTGTCTTTTGAGGGAGAATATAATGTAATAATACCTTATATTATTATATTTTGTTCTTTTTCATCATGATGAGCAACCAGTAAATGAGTCCTAGTACAACTAACACAATTTATTTTCTTTTTTTTCCATATTCATCTCTAATTTGTGTTCTATATTTTCTCAATGAATACTTAAGATTTTGATTGTAATTATTTATTTTTTAATTACTATAAGCCCCCTTTCCCAAAGTTTAACCTCTCTTCCTTTTAACAACACACTTTCATATCAATAACTTGGCCATATTCATTTGTGCAATTAGAAAATCTATTTAAATTACATCACTAGGGAATATCCATTGTGGTGAAAGGGAGGCCAACCCTTGTCACCTAAAGCAGGAGGGTTTCTAATCCTCAGTGAATGTCTTCTCGAGTTTTTGCCAATTACCAAGACAATTTGAGAACCAACATAAGAAAAAATTTCTTCCTTCATTTCTAGATTATAATTCATTCTTTTGTTTTCAAAAATAGATTTCATTGTGTATTTGTTGATAATTATCTTAGGGTTTTAAAAATAACACTTTCTAATCCTTATAATAATATTACTATACTTTAAATCAAAGAGATATAGAACAGTCTGTGAGAGAGTGCGTTGTTAAGGCGCTCCGTAAGCAAAGGTCATTGGTTCTAGTGTCGCTAATACCAAAAATCCAGCATGGTTTCTGCTGGTGTGGATCAGGCCGGGTGCGATCCTCGGGTGACTTCGATGGCTTAGATGCCCTTGAGTCGTGGCCTCTCAGCCACAGGGTAAGAGTGATTTTCAGGATTCACCCACTTATCAACCAAAAAAAAAATATTACTATACTTTAAAAAAACACTTAAATAGAAACGAGAGTGGAGAACACTAAGCGCTATGCAAAAGCTTAGCCAACACTAGGGTTTGAAAACCTACACAAACCATGACAATATAGGAGGAGTGGTTGAACGACAGATAGCCGACAGTAGGAAAAGATATACAAGTTGTGGACAGGGAGGGCGAGATCCCCTCTTACCAAAATGTAATGGCTAGAGATTCAAGTGGGCAAACTAGTAATCAACCAAGTTCCCAAGAAGTAGCAAGCCCAAATAATGGCCCTGTCCTCAGAGCGAGATGGCAGGAAAGAAGTAGAGGGCAGTGACTGCCATGTGCAACAGAGAAACCCAGATTCGTAATACCGATCAATAAACTAGAAAGATACCGCAACTACATGAAAGACCAAGCGATAATACACAAATTCATAGGAGTCTAGCTAACGAAGAAGGACCTGACCAAATGGATCCAATAGAAATGGGAACCGAAAGGCCATGTAGAACTCAAGCTTGGAGCCAGAGGCTTCTTCACAGTGATCTTCTCAAACTGCAAGATAAGGACAGAATTTTTGAAAACGGTCCATATTTTCATTATAATGCAAGATTGTTCATGATATATTGGGAAGAATGCTATAACCCAGATAAAGAGAAATTCCTGGAAGTCTTTGTATGGGTATGACTATTTGGTCTCCCAATGGATTTCTAGGGTCTAGAAATATTAGAAGGCATCAGAATTCAATAAGAAGATTTGTCAAAATAGTAGAAACCAAAAAAAGGGGTTGTTATACCTCATATGCTAGAATTTGTGTGTATATGAATATATCAGAGCACATCCCTGAATCAATAGAACTGGAATACCATGAAGAAATATGGCAATAGACCTTAGGCTACGAGCATATACCGTTCCAATGCCGACGGTGCCATGAATATGGTCACTTATTTAAAGAATGTACGTTGAACCAAGAAGGGTTGGATCTAAAAGAGAATTAAATGAAACCGCCATAGGAGGTGAATGAAGGGTTCCAAGAGGTAAATCAAAAGAGGAAGAACCAGAAAGGACACAAAAACCCAGGAAACAACAGCCAAAAACAACAGATCAGTAAAAATAGATATGAGGTATTGCAAGAATAAGAAGAAATAGAAAATGAAATAGAAATTATGGATTATCAAGAAAAAGAAAAAGAAATCATCCCAAGCAAATAAAAAACAACCTCAAAGAGGAAATCCCAAATAGATATGACATAAAAAAAACAGTGGGTAGCAATCGATCTTACCATAATGGAAGTAGATGCAGGAAGGGAGGAGGAGTTAAGTATGGAAGAGGAAGTTCTAAAAAAACTGTTAAATGAATTGAGGCATTTGGATGAAAGATTCATCCTAGAGGATCAAGAGAAACTGTACAAAGAAAAGTTTTAGCAATACTAGGCCAACCAACGATAAAGACAAGTAGAGATAGCAGAGCAACTTGGCATGCAAAAAGAAAATTCACAAGAAGAACAAAAAAAAGTAAAGGAGGGAAGAAAAGAGGGAGGAGAAATCTACAAGAGTCAATCCAAACAATGGGAGAGATGTTGGTAAACACTAGAAGGGTAGTACCTCTATCAGCGGTATTCCAACAACTCAACAAAGTTACCCAATGATAGTACTATCATGGAACATAAGGGGCCTTAACAGTCATGGAAAACAGAGATACCTACATGATCGATTGAGAAATTAAAAGCCTCAAATAATTATGCTCCAGGAAACAAATATAACAAGAGAAAAATTAGAAGAGATTCTATGGAAAATGAAACCAAGATATGAAGCAATAGCATTGAATGTGAAAGGAAGTGCAGGGGACATTGCAATCATATGGAACCCACCAGAGGTAAAGGCATACTACTGGATAAGAATGCAGAGAATCCTTACAGGTCGCTTCCAGAATATAGGGACTAAATAATGGATCATAATCTTAGCAGTATATGGGGCACATATTCCTGTAGAGAAGGAAAACTTTATACAAAGTATAAGGACATTAAACCAAGTGCATGACGAAAAAATTTGGTTGATTGTAGGGGATTTCAATCTGATAACCTCCCTGGAGGGTAAAAAAGGTGGGATAAGAAGAGAAGAACCTGAAATGGAACAATTTAGGGATCTACAAGAAGAGCTCCATCTGGTAGACATTCCTACAATTAATGGAACTTTCATGTGGAATAACCGAAGAGGAGGAAACCGTAAAATTGTGTCTCAGTTAGATAAATTCTTGGCAAATGAAAATTTAATAAGTAGAGATGTATATTATTAAGCATCAACCTTGCCTTGCATGGGATCTGACCATTGGCATATTAGATTGGAAGTGGACTTGAAACAAGGGCAGACCAAGAGACCATTCAGGTTTGAATCATTCTGGTTGTGCGATCCGACCTTGTTAGGAAAATTGAAGGAATGGTGGAGCTCAAGTAAGGAACAAGGGAGAAACAAAATGCATACATTCCAACTATGCCTCAAAGAAATCAAAGGCAAAATAAAAAATGGAATAAGGAAGAATTTGGCAATATTCAAAAAGACCAAGAATTGTTACAGGCAAGGATGAAAAGGGTTCAACAACAGATAATAACAAATGGCCGCATGAAATCCTTAGTGGAGGAAGAAGGACAACTGCTGAATAGTTTGGAGGAAAGGAGGAAGTAGGAAGAGATTCCGTGGAAACAAAAATCGAGGGTTCAATGGCTGAGGGAGGGAGAAAGGAATACTAGATTCTTCCACAAAGAGATGATTCAACATCGCCAACATAACATGATATTTTCATTAGTAGACTAGGAAGGAAATCGCCTAATACAAAAGGAAGAGATGGAGAACTTATTGGTCCATCATTTCCAAAATATAATGACAAAACCAAATCCAAAAAGGGTAGAGGATATAAACAATATTACTAGGCATATCCCTTAGCTGGTCAATAAGGACCAGAACCTAGCACTAATGAGGGAAATAACCATGGGAGAGGATGAAGAGATGATCAAAGGATTGGCAAAGAATAAAGCACTGGGACTGAACGACTTCATAGCATAATTTTTCCAGGAAACATGGCCAATTTTAGGAGAAGATATCCTAGAAGTTATGAAGAAGTCCAAGCAAACTAAAAGGATGCACCCAGCCCTGAACTCAACCTTCCTAGCTCTTATACCAAAATCTGATCACTTGGAAGAGCCTTAGGAGTTAATAACTATAGCTTTATGAAATGTAATATACAAAATTTTGTCAACAATAATGGTCAATCGCCTCAAATGGATCCTCCCATGTCTAATCTCACAAGAGCATACTGGTTTTGTTAAAGGTAGGAAAATTGTGGATGGGATAGTAGCAATTCAAGAGGCAATCCATTCCCTTAAGAATCTCAAAGCTAAAGGAATGATGATAAAACTAGATCTATCGAAAGCATATGACCGGTTAAGCTGGACCTATCTCCAAGGAATCTTGAAAGCCTTTGGCTTTGATCCCCAATGGATAAATTGGATCTACTCTATGATATTGATCTCTGTGTTCTCAATTGTCCTTAATGGAACTCTAACAAAGGATTTCAATGCAACAAGGGGACCAAGACAAGGAAACCCGATGTCCCCTTTATTGTTCATATTAACCGCTGAAGTGCTAGGAAGATATGTAAAAGAAAAGGTGCAAGCAAGACAATTCAAAGGTCTATGAATGTGGGGAAATGACTTGCCATTAACACATCAACATTTTGTTGACGAAATCATGATGTTCAGACAAGCAACACTCCAGGAACCCAGGGCCCTACTCGACATCTTGCAAGACTTCACAAATTCCTCAGGAACACAGATCAAAAAAGATAATTCATATATATTTTTCTTCAATACAACATCCCCATCCCGAGCATTCCTGGAAAGAAAAATGGGTATCGTATAGGAACCTTCCCATAGAAATATCTGGGGATTTTGCTAAGTCTACACCCGATTAGAGTGGAAAATTGGAAATCAATTCTAGAAAAGATTCAAGGTCAGCTTCAGAACTGGACATTCAAGACTTTAAACATGGCAAGTAGAGTCATACTGCTAAAAGAAGTGCTACAATCAATCCCGATCTACCAGCTCCCAAGCCTAGAAGTTCCTAAAACAGTATGTAATATAATGATCAATATCTTTAAGAAATTCCTATGCAAAGGGCCACAAACTATAAAAAAATGGGCATTACTATCTTGGAATTGGCTTATTAAACCAAACAAAGTGGGGGGGATGGGACTCCGAGATCCGTATACCCTAAACCAGGTAATGGGGGCTAAGTTATGGTGGAGATGGATACAGGGAGGAACATATCTATTGAAAGAAATATGGGGGTGACAATACGGGATGTGTAGATCGCCAGAAGGAAGATTAAGAATCCAGGAAAATATAAAGGGATCGACTATTTGGAACCTTGCAATAGAAAATAAAGAACTGAAAAGAAACCATAGCTTCTAGGAAATTAGGGGAGGAGACAAAGCTAGGTTCTGGAAAGAGGCTTGGTAATAGAGATAAAAATTATTCAGTAGGCCAGATCTAGTGGAAATATTCCTAAATATAAACAACCCAGCAAATCAAACGATGAAAATGCAAGAGAAGACAACATTGGCGAGAAGCACCAGACTCTATTCAATGCTCAACCTACGATAAGGAGATGGACTCCAAAATAATAGCGACTGCGGAAGGACCAGGCATTATAAGGTGGGGATACAGAATAAAAGGGATGTTCATTATCCAAGAAGGATATTATCTACAAGAAGAACACCAACAACATCAAGGGTTACCCATATGGGAATTTATATGGAAGGACAAATTGAGGCTGAAAATAACCTTCTTTCTATGGGTGGTCCTCCATGGCCAAGCCCTAACATGGGATCAACTACAGGCAAGGGGGATGCAGGGTCCATCGGTTTGTTGCACATGTGAACGACAAACAAAAACAATGGAACACCTACTAAATGCTTGCAGTTACAACAAATTCCTATAGCAAAATCACGAACAACTATTCTACCACATGGAAAGGGATCAATCAAGTATGAAAAGAACAATGGAAAAATGAAGAAAGAAGCTATACCAGAATCCCATCTTGAACCGAGCCTGGAATATATACCTATGATTCCTGCTATGGGTGGTATGGAAGGAAAGGAACCAAAGAATTTTTGAAGGGGAAAAAAGAACAACAATGGAGTTATGGGAAATGATAGTTCAGAACATTAGAGAGACGATTCTCATGGAGAAATGGTACCTAGATGATTAGGAAACCATGTCGCAGGAATGTTGAATAATGGAAAGGTTAAACCAGATTCCTCGTATGCTAATGCTCAATTCTTGGAAACAAAAACCTACTCCCCGTGATTCCTCAATCCACTTTATGTTCCCCCCTGGGTATTTCACAAAACTAAATTTTGATGGTGTAGCCAAAGGAAATCTGGGTGCAGCTAGCTCAGGAGGTGTGTTCAGAGACCACCAAGGAAACACTATCCAGTTGTTTTTTATGGACTATGGAACAACGAGCAACAATGAAGAAGAACTCTATGTGCTAAAGCAGTGGCTAGAAATAGCTCAAAGGGAAAATTTCCAAAAAATAGAGGTGGAAGGAGACTCGACACTGGTTATAGACATAGTGAAAAAATTCAACAAGGAACCCAATGGGAGAAGATAAGCCAAAGTTGGAGAACGACACGATTAGTATAGGTAATAGGATACTTAATCTAAGGCATAGACTACATCATACCGACACATGTCTGAAGATAGGGGAACGTGGCAGTAGATTGCCTAGCAAACTGGGGATGTGGCAAACCCGAAAGAAACCTAGATATACCAAGTGAAGATATAAGTCGAGCAGAAGGAATGAATAGCCTCATGGAAATTCTGAGAAAATATAGAATCCCTGATCGAGGCGTGGAGGGAAATGGAGGGCAGAGGTAAGAAGGATAGGATAGATGGTAAGAGGGTAGGCAAGTTGTCGAAGGGAAACAGAAAATTTAAGATGGCAAGAGAAACCGGAAATGGAAAGGGAATGATGGAGGAAAATAAATGGCAGGTAAGTGGGTACCTAGACTAAGACTTACAAACAAAGGAAAGGGAGGTGGATAACAAAGAAAGGAAAGTGGAGGGTACCTTGGTAATGAGTATAGGTAGGTGGGAGAGAAAGTTAAGGAAAAAGGTGGCAATGCTGAAGGGAATTTGCATGCAGGTAGCAGAGGAAGAATGATCAGACGAAGTTGGTGAATGTCGAGAGCCAGGGGGCTGTTATCACTTAAGAATTCTAATACCAAAATGTCTCACATTAGTTTATGGTAAAAGTTAGTGCTAGTGTAAGTTTGATGTTTATTTGCCTTAGAGTTTGAGTCTTAGGAGTCTTGAGTCAAATATGCATTATCATTCATCACTGGACACTCTCATTCATCACCGGTCTCATAGCCATGTGTCCACATGAGCAGTTATTTATGCTGCCTTTACTTAAAAAAGTGCCAAATCTCAGAAACATCTTATCAGGTTGCAAGTTTCGAAAGGGAAAGGTCAGGTCAAAGAAGGTAGAAGTGAATCATCTACAGGAGAAGCAGTCCAAAGAAGAATAACCAAGCCAACATGAAGAACATCTGTAGTTGAAAGATATCACATAAGCAAGTAAGGCTGAGTCCAAAGTTTTGATGAATTACCTCTTGAAGTATACTTTGAAGAATGGTATCAGTTTATTCACTTTTGAACAGCCTCATGGCATATGGAAAATTCATTTCAAAGGAAAGAAAACTCGAAGAAGTCAAATTTTGGCATAAAACTGTGTTTTTGAAATTACACAGCAGTTTCGTAGCGCACTACGAAACTGCTGTAGGTGCATATTTTGATATAGTTGACCATTTTGAGGAACAAAAGGGTAATCTTTTTAAAATGGATGATCCTTCAATTGAGTGGGCCAAGGAGAGGTTTGATGAAATTGAAAAGAAGATAAGCCCCTTCTTGAAGTCTTGTGGCTACAATGTAAAGAAAGATGTGCTGTTTCTTCCAATATCAGCGCTTCATGGTACTAACATCAAAGACAAGATCCCCAAAAATGTGTGTGGTTGGTGGAATGGTCCAACCCTTTTTGAAGGGTTGGATTCAATCGAATTACCTCCAAGAGATCCTAAAGGTCCTTTCAGGATGCCATTAATAGATAGATTCAAGGATATGAGAACTGTGGTTATGGGAAAAACAGAGTCAGGCACTGTAAGGCAAGGAGACAGCTTAACTATAATGCCAAATAAGGTTCACGTGGAAGTTGTAGCTGTTTATCGTGAAAGTGATGAAATAAAGTATGCAAGGCCTGGAGAAAATGTTAGGGTGAAATTATCTGGTGTTGAAGAAGATGACATCTCTACAGGTTTTGTTTTTCCTTCCATTTCAAATCCAATTCAAGCAGTGCTGGAGCTTGAGGCTCAGTTATAGATATTAGAACTACTGGAACATAAAGAAATATTTACTGCTGGTTATAAAGCTGTAATGCATATTCATTCTGTTGTTGAGGAATGCGAGATAATGGAGCTATTAGAGCAGATGGATCCAAGGACGAAAAAGCCAATGAAAAAGAAATGTCTTTTTGTTAAGACTGGAGCAGTTGTGTTGTGTCGCATTCAGGTAAATGACACTATCTGTGTTGAGAAGTTCTTTGATTTTCCTCAACTTGGAAGGTTCACACTTCGGGATGAAGGTAAAACAGTCACAATAGGAAAATTTGTGAAGCTCCTGACTAACACAGGACATGAATAACTGACGGAAATTCACTGAGACTATCCCTCGGCAATTATTCCATATGCACTAATAGAATGAGTGGGGCCTCGAGGGATTCTTTAATTCATCTTTCTGCACAGATTATGTGAGGCAACCTGTGAAATCGTTTCGATTTTCAGATGCAAGGTGAACATGATGTCAGTAATCTTTATGACCAGAACTATCTTCAAGTGAAGAATGATGCAAGGGATGAATAAAGCGTTCATTGTGGCAGCGGTGAGGCTTAAGGTCAGGGTCGATCCAGGGCTTCGCCATTTCTCCACGGCCTTGAATTATCATTTGGACTCTCCAGATAACAATCCCAACACGCCATGGGATTTCACAGAAGCCAATAAAGAGAGGGTGAAAGAAATAATAACTCACTATCCATCAAATTACAAGCAATCTACAGTTATTTCTCTTCTGGATCTTGCACGACAACAACATGGAGGTTGGCTACCCGTTTCAGTTATGAATAAGGTTGCAGAGGTTCTTGAAATTGCTCCAATTCGTGTATTTGAAGTGGCCACTTTCTATTCTAAGTTTAACCGGACAAAGGTGGGTAAATATCATCTTTTAGTCTATGGTACTACCCCTTGTATGATACGGGGGTCACGTGACATTGAAGGGGCGATATTGAAGCACCTTGGTGTGAAACGAAATGAGGTAACCAAGGATGGCATGTTTTCAGTAGGCGAAATGGAGTGCATGGGATGCTGTGTCAATGCTCCAATGATTGTTGTAGCTGATTACACAAAGGGTTCATAAGGATTTACATACAACTACTATGAGGATGTTACACCAAAGCGTATTGTTGAGATAGTTGAGATGCTGAGGTGAGGCGAAACTCCTCCAGTCGGAACACAGAATCCAGAACGTATTAGAGCAGGTACAATTGGTGGCAACACTACATTACTTAGTGAATCAAAGCCTCCACCATGTCGTGACTTGGATTCATGTTAATGTGACACAATTTGAAATATTTTATTGTTAGTGCAATAAAATAAAGTCATTATGCAATTTGTTCAATTCCTGAGAATGCAAGTATCTGCAAATAAAACTCAGGGAATTAATTGTGAAAACTCTTGAAGTGTTTCCTGGATTTTGCCTCTGGTAAATGCTTGAATTTCACTGCTCCGTATCTCATTATGTTGTTCAAAATAGTGGACGACACATCATCAAATTAGGTTTCATAACACTGGACAGCACATCACAACGTGGCCACCGTCATATTTTGAAGGATAACAATTTAAAACCGACTCATGAATATTTGAAGACCATAAAGCCGAGAAGCAAGGATAGGCTCCCAATTTTTCTGGACAGTGGAGAAAGTACAGCGTTCAAGGTCAACATGGAGCATTAAACACTCATCTCCGCCAAACTAAAAGAGAACCAGATGTCAAAGAAAGGAATCATCTTAATTAAGGCCATTATGCATGTAATATGGAGTTAGAGTCATAGTTGATTTAGATCTCTAAAAAAAAAAAAAAACTCTAGTCAATACTATGTTGTATTTATTAAAGTAGTTAGAGTTTAAGAGTGGTTAGCAATAGAAGTAGTTTTCGAATTCCCCTCATGCTTGAGGAGGAATATTGATCAGTTAGAATAAGAGCTCTATATATAGCTGAAACAACAATGTAATCAAGGTTGGAAATTTTATAACAGAAGACTATTTTGGCTTATGTAAAGACCCATTTGCAGTAATATAAGTTGTTTGTTTTTCTTCTCAGGATTCATGAAGGATTTCCATGTTCAGAATGTGTGATTTGTTCTTTCCTTAATGTCTTTTACAGTTGCATGGATGTGTAATCACTCAGAATTCGTTGATTGTGCTCTGATTTCCTGTATGCATTTATGAACTGTGGTTTTATGTGAGTTATGTTCTGAACATCTAAATGCTAAGTGCCCTGACTTCTATGAAAAGGCAGTATCACTATTTACTGAAGTATGATTGACTCCATAGGCCCAATGGAAACTTATGTAATGTTTATCCAACCATCAAATTTGTTAATGTTATTCCACAAGAGTTAGCCATCTTATTATTAGTCAAAATCAATAACCCTTTGAGAGAGCCCTCTCAGGCTAAGGAGGCTAAGCCTTAGTCAAAAGATTGCTTTGAAATAGTTACTTGAAGTCTTCCTGTTTTGCAGCCTTCCAGGGTCTGATTTTGAGATAACATTTTTGGTGCATCTGCCGGGAGCTTGAAGCTTATTCTTTCCCGAAATCAAGAGGCTGAACTTCTGAAGGTAGCAGGAGCTTAGACATCATTTTGAGGCTGCAAATCTACCTTGGCGACTCCATTGTTGAAGAATTCGAAATTCATAGATTCATGGTGATTCCACTGGAGTTATGAAGGACCCAGATGCTACCATTCTTATTTCAAGGTATGCATGCATAATTTTTTCAGGAATTCATGGTTTCCCAAATCATTTTCCCAAGGATGCATATTTTCTAAGGGATGGTCCAAAATTCAATGGAGAAGATTTGAGTTTAACTTTGAAGCATATATCAGATTTTTGTGATTTTACAGAGCTTCTTAGAGTTAAACATGAGGATGTTTGCATTATGTTGTTCTATGATTCATTTGAAGGGAAATGTAAACAATGGAATGAAAGCTTTCCTACCAAATCCATTAAGTCATTTGAAGACTTTTGGCTTATGTTTTTGGAGGAATGGATAGATAGATCAGATGTGGTGGCAAAATCTCCTTCAATTCAAGGTTTCAAACAATGGAATAATGATCATAGTAATGGAGAAAGAGATGAAAATTTTTCTTTGTCCTTGTCCTCGTATCTAAAATCATTTGACTGCAAGATAGAGGATAAGATGAAATTTTTGGATGAAGTTGCTGAGGACATTGAGAAAGACATTGAAGGTTTAAAGGGTCAAATACAGTCATATAGTCTTCATAATCATGATCATTATTTGCAAAAACTTTCTATGACAGAACACAAGGAGAGAGTGTTGCTTCCTTTCTCTTTTACAATTGAGGAAGAGTTCACTGTTGTTGAAGATCAGTTTATACAACCAGAAAGTTACAAGAATCATCAAGCTGATCATGTATTCTGGGATCCTATAGCTAAATACATGGAAGAGTTTTAATCTCCAGTGTTTCAGTTTTCCTATGAAGATTAGAAGCAATTTCAGTGGCAGTGGTCGTCACAATATCATAACGGCTCTGAACTCCAATGCAGTCAAAAAACTCAAATATCAGATAAGACAAATGATTGGCTACATTGGAAATTTCACATTGATTGAGCTGAAAGAAGTTTGAAACGGATAGGGTAGGTAGGTAGGAATATACAAATAAGCTCAAGGTTGACTGAGCATTTTTCAGTAGATGTAGATTTCTTTTTCCTAAAGTCATTATCAAGCTTAAACCCGAGGTGAAGGCCCAAGAAGCTTGAAGGGGATGCTCGTTAAGCAAATCTATGTTTATCATAAAATGGATAAAGCACTGGACCTATGAGTTCTTAGTGTACTACAGGAGCACACTATCCCAAGTGGAGCCACTGTTATCACTTAAGAATTCTAATACCAAAATGTCTCACATTAGTTTATGGTAAAAGTCAGTGCTAGTGTAAGTTTGATGTTTATTTGCCTTAGAGTTTGAGTCTTAGGAGTCTTGAGTCAAATATGCATTATAATTCATCACTGGACATTCTCATTCATCACCGGTCTCATAGCCATGTGTCCACATGAGCAGTTATTTATGCTGCCTTTACTTAAACAAGTGCCAAATCTCAAAAACATCTTATCAGGTTGCAAGTTTCGAAAGGAAAGGTCAGGTCAAATAAGGTAGAAGTGAATCATCTATAGGAGAAGCAGTCCAAAGAAGAATAACCAAGCCAGCATGAAGAACATCTGTAGTTGAAAGATATCACATAAGCAAGTAAGGCTGAGTCCAAAGTTTTGATGAATTACCTCTTCAAGTATACTTTGAAGAATGGTATCAGTTTATTCACTTTTGAACAGCCTCATGGCATATGGAAAATTCATTTCAAAGGAAATAAAACTTGAAGAAGTCAAATTTTGGCATAAAACTGTGTTTTTGAAATTACACAGCAGTTTCATAGCGCGCTACGAAACTGCTGTAGGTGCATATTTTGATATAGTTGACCAGTTTTGAGGAACAAAAGGGTAATCTTTTTAAAATGGATGATCCTTCAGTTGAGTGGGCCAAGGAGAGGTTTGATGAAATTGAAAAGAAGATAAGCCCCTTCTTGAAGTCTTGTGGCTACAATGTAAAGAAAGATGTGTTGCTTCTTCCAAAATCAGTGCTTCATGGTACTAACATCAAAGACAAGATCCCAAAAAATGTGTGTGGTTGGTGGAATGGTCCAACCCTTTTTGAAGGGTTGGATTCAATCGAATTACCTCCAAGAGATCCTAAAGGTCCTTTCAGGATGCCATTAATAGATAGATTCAAGGATATGAGAACTGTGGTTATGGGAAAAACAGAGTCAGGCACTGTAAGGTAAGGAGACAGCTTAACTATAATGCCAAATAAGGTTCACGTGGAAGTTGTAGCTGTTTATCGTGAAAGTGATGAAATAAAGTATGCAAGGCCTGGAGAAAATGTTAGGGTGAAATTATCTGGTGTTGAAGAAGATGACATCTCTACAGGTTTTGTTTTGTCTTCCATTTCAAATCCAATTCAAGCAGTGTTGGAGTTTGAGGCTCAGTTACAGATATTAGAACTACTGGAACATAAAGCAATATTTACTGCTGGTTATAAAGCTGTACTGCATATTCATTCTGTTGTTGAGGAATGCGAGATAATGGAGCTGTTAGAGTAGATGGATCCAAGGACGAAAAAGCCAATGAAAAAGAAATGTCTTTTTGTTAAGACTGGAGCAGTTGTGTTGTGTCGCATTCAGGTAAATGACACTATCTGTGTTGAGAAGTTCTTTGATTTTCCTCAACTTGGAAGGTTCACACTTCGGGATGAAGGTAAAACACACAATTGGAAAAGTTGTGAAGCTCCTGACTGACACAGGACATGAATAACTGACGAAAATTCACTGAAACTATCCCTCGGCAATTATTCCATATGCACTAATAGAATGAATGGGGCCTCGAGGGATTCTTTAATTCATCTTTCTGCACAGATTATGCGAGGCAACCCATGAAATCATTTCGATTTTCAGATGCAAGGTGAACATGATGTCAGTAATCTTTATGACCAGAATTGTCTTCAAGTGAAGAATGATGCAAGGGATGAATAAAGCGTTCATTGTGGTAGCGGTGAGGCTTAGGGTCAGGGTCGATCCAGGGCTTCGCCATTTCTCCACGGCCTTGAATTATCATTTGGACTCTCCATATAACAATCCCAACACGCCATGGGATTTCACAGAAGCTAATAAAGAGAGGGTGAAAGAAATAATAACTCACTATCCATCAAATTACAAGCAATCTGTAGTTATTTCTCTTCTGGATCTTGCACAACAACAGCATGGAGGTTGGCTACCCGTGTCAGCTATGAATAAGGTTGCAGAGGTTCTTGAAATTGCTCCAATTCGTGTATTTGAAGTGGCCACTTTCTATTCTATGTTTAACCGGACAAAGGTGGGTAAATATCATCTTTTAGTCTATGGTACTACCCCTTGTATGATACGGGGGTCACGTGACATTGAAGGGGCGATATTGAAGCACCTTGGTGTGAAACGAAATGAGGTAACCAAGGATGGCATGTTTTCAGTAGGCGAAATGGAGTGCATGGGATGCTGTGTCAATGCTCCAATGATTGCTGTAGCCGATTACACAAAGGGTTCAGAAGGATTTACATACAACTACTATGAGGATGTTACACCAAAGCGTGTTGTTGAGATAGTTGAGATGATGAGGCGAGGCAAAACTCCTCTAGTCGAAACACAGAATCCAGAACATATTAGAGCAGGTACAGCTGGTGGCAACACTACATTACTTAGTGAACCAAAGCCTCCACCATGTCGTGACTTGGATTCATGTTAATGTGACACAATTTGAAATATTTTATTGTCAGTGCAATAAAATAAAGTCATTATGCAATTTGTTCAATTCTTGAGAATGCGGGTATCTGAAAATACAACTCAGGGAATTAATTGTGAAAACTCTTGAAGTGTTTCCTGGATTTAGCCTCTGGTAAATGCTTGAATTTCACTGCTCCGTATCTCATTATGTTGTTCAAAATAGTGGATGACACATCATCATATCAGGTTTCATAACACTGGACAACACATCACAACGTGGCCACCGTCATATTTTGAAGGATAACAATTTAAAACTGACTCATGAAGATTTGAAGACCATAAAGCCGAGAAGCAAGGATAGGCTCCCAATTTTTCTGGACAGTGGAGAAAGTACAGCGTTCAAGGTCAACATGGAGCATTAAACACTCATCTCCGCCAAACTAAAAGAGAACCAGATGTCAAAGAAAGGAATCATCTTAATTAAGGCCATTATGCATGTAATATGGAGTTAGAGTCATAGTTGATTTAGATCTCTAAAAAAAAAAAAAAACTCTAGTCAATACTATGTTGTATTTATTAAAGTAGTTAGAGTTTAAGAGTGGTTAGCAATAGAAGTAGTTTTCGAATTCCCCTCATGCTTGAGGAGGAATATCGATCAGTTAGACTAAGAGTTCTATATATAGCTGAAACAACAATGTAATCAAGGTTGGAAATTTTATAACAGAAGACTATTTTGGCTTATGTAAAGACCCATTTTCAGTAATATAAGTTGTCTGTTTTTCTTCTCAGGATTCATGAAGGATTTCCATGTTCAGAATGTGTGATTTGTTCTTTCCTTAATGTCTTTTACAGTTGCATGGATGTGTAATCACTCAGAATTCATTGATTGTGCTCTGATTTCCTGTATGCATTTATGAACTGTGGTTTTATGTGAGTTATGTTCTGAACATCTAAATGCTAAGTGCCCTGACTTCTATGAAAAGGCAGTATCACTATTTACTGAAGTATGATTGACTCCATAGGCCCAATGGAAACTTATGTAATGTTTATCCAACCATCAAATTTGTTAATGTTATTCCACAAGAGTTAACCATCTTATTATTAGTCAAAATCAATAACCCTTTGAGAGAGCCCTCTCAGGCTAAGGAGGCTAAGCCTTAGTCAAAAGATTGGTTTGAAATAGTTACTTGAAGTCTTCCTGGTTTGCAGCCTTCCAGGGTCTGATTTTGAGATAACACCTATAACCAAAAAGACTGCTGAAAACAAAACATAATACCCATGGAGCTTTATAACACAACTCGTTGCAGTATTTACAATGACCTCCTAGTAAAACATGACAAACATACTGTTTAGTGGAGATTTATAACACAACTCATTATGGTATTTACAATAATAACCACATATACACACACATACATATATGCACATTTTCTCAACCAAAAAATAAAAGGATACGATGCCTGCATCTGCAACAAGGGAATCCAAAGGCTCACACCTCCACCCTCAAAGTAATACCAGGATCCACCTCCTTCCCAACAAGTTCAGAATTTACTGCCAAAGTCAAAACTACATCAATGTGTAACGCTGCAATCCTGCGCCACTTGTCCTATCATTGAACAATTACGAGCTCATTGTTCCAGGGTGCACTCACAATGTGCATCTGATTCCATCTGGAAATTGCTAATGACCAAAACAAATCCATCCTTGACCTTCCCTTCTCTGTTACATACTCCCTCGGGCAATCTAGTCACCCCTTCCATGTAGTCACTCACCTTCCAAGTTTGTCGACATCCCTTATCCCGAGAAATCCATTCCTTGGCAAAGATTCCTCACATTGGAAGGTCAAACAACCAAGGCATATACCTGCCTCAAAGCCATCATATCGGTCATAACATGCTCATGGAAATCAATGGACACTATTAGGTACTAGTGTCCCATAATGGCCCTACTCCTGAAGTGCTTTACCAACTTACTGCTACCCATTCCAATTTCTTTCACTACTGTTGCTAATTCTTGTAGTCAATTTCAACCACCCAACTAGGCATTTTCATGCTTTTCCGTGCTTCCTATACTAAGCACATAAATTCCATTATATTTTAAATGAATTGAAAGAAATTTACATCACACCTCATTGGTAACTCGTCAATAAGGTACACTTGCAATCATGTTTACTTCTTGTTACAACAAGTCAAACTAGCATCTTTGATCAAACCATCATGTCTAAACACATCACAGTAGGTTAGCTCAAAATATAACCATCATAGATCAAAATCATAAATTACATGTAACCATCATAAACTAGAGTCATAGATCACAAGTAATCATCATAGACCAGAATCATAAATCACACGGAAAATAAAAATGAAATAAAATACTGATACTTATCCTTTAATTAATCCTTAGCTTCTACCTTTGTCCTTATTATGTATTCACTCTGGATCAGTTGCCACACCCAAAAAACACGCAGTGCCTTCTCCTCAACCATGTGCATATACATGTAGTCTGCATCACACACATACAACCACACACGACATAAAACACAATGCAATATACACACCTACACCTGACATACCACACATACACTGACACCTAGTGTACAACAAAACACAATACATACTCCTACATCCGGTGTACACCAAAACAAAAATACATCCACAGACTACAACGCAATGAATACATATGTCACGATACCATGACTACACAATGCACATACATGCCTGCAACCCAACATGTATGAAATGCACACAATACCACACGTACACTAGTACCATATGTACAACATGTACACAGTACCACTTGTACACAACACCACCCGCAGGACGTGCACATCATCACATGTAAAATGACACCACCTGCACAATGTGTATATAATGCCACATGTACACTACACCACCTGTACAACATGTGCATAATACCACATGTACACAATACCACGTGCATGACATGTACACGACACCACATGTATACAACACCCAATGCACAACATGTACACAACACAACCTACACACAATGCCACATGTACAACATGTACATAGCACCACATGCACACAAAACCACTTGTACAATCATGCACACAACATCATATGTATATAACACCACATGTATAACATGCTTACAACACCACATGTACATAGCATTGCATAACCATCAGGTACTTAACATCATATGTACACAACACTGCATATCCAACATGCGCACAACACCATATGCACACAATGCCACATATCCATCATGCGCACAATACAATATGTAGACATCACAACATATTCAACATGTACATAGCACCATCTATACCTAGCACTGCATATGTGATATTCACACAACACTATCTATACCACCTTGTACATAACATTGCATAAACAACATGTACACACACAATATATACACGACACCGCATGCACACAACTTCACAAATGAAACATGTACAACATATGCAACATATGCACAACAGTGGCACTGCACATCCAAAACCACACTACCTATACCAGACAACCTTTCTTCTAGTGTCTCTATGCCATTCATGTTTATCTTAGCATGCTACAAATCACATTGTTTTCATTTCGTTGATGTATCTCTCAATGTTAGCCTATCCATAACATAAACATAGACATAGTATAATCACATAATACCAATTCATATCCACATGATACTAACCTTAGATATCTGTTAGGCTACTCTTCCCAATCGATTCCTCATGAACCAGGAACCTCTTCATGTCATTCACCTGCATAAGCAGTCATTCCTCCACGAGAATTATCCCTGACAACCCTGTCATATAATGACATAGATACATAGATACATACACATATGCATATAAACATTAAAATTAAACAATCATGATCCATGATGACTCTATCAAACATGACACACATACATACATACATGTATACATATATAAACACCAGCATAATCATGATCATAACCTAATTACCGGATAGCATAAGGTCAAGGTTAAGAGAACTCCCTTTATCTGTACACACCATGCAAAACATTGAGAACAATCGTTCCCAACATAGCCAATGAATATGATGTCTCAGATCCATTTACTTCACCCTTCATGTTACCTTTCTCATGACTGTCCTATCACCATCTATTTACCTCGATGGACCCAACCAATCCAACTAGTTGGCATATGATTTCCCTCAGTTTTCCTTATACATGTACTGAGCTTCATCTTCTCGAGCTCCATTAACTTTCCTCTGTCTCAACCAATTCCCAAGACTCTCAAAACATAAAAGGCAATACCAAGAAGCAAGCAAGAGAAAACAATGGAAACCAATAACAATACGACACCGTAAACAAAGTGGTATGGCCATACACAAGACAAAGCACAAAAAATCACAAAATACCAAAAGCATAAGATTAAAATAAACACAATGAATCAATCCCCATGGTTCCCAAAGCCTCCAATGGAAAGATCAACTCGAGCATTCTTTAAGATTTCATGGCAATCTATTTTTCCATGCAATCCCCTGCATCATACTGCCATACACATATAAATGTCAGTCATAAATTAACATAAAAATACACTAGTTACCTTATCTTGTTGTGCCAAGCACGCTTCCTTGTAACTAAACACATATGTGCCATGACATATCTAGCTATAACAAGACACCAATTGCTATAGCTATCAAATACATGTCCATGAACATAGCACATCCACATAATTTCATACAAATTAGGGCTAAGAAGACTTTTTGTATGCAAAGAAATCATTCATTTGGAATTAGGTTTTCCAAATATGGCCAAAGGAATTCTTACCCAATTCCTTTCTTTTACCATTTACCTTGCTGCAATTAAGTCTTATTATGTGATATCACATCATCCAACTGTTAGTTATATAAACAAATCAATTGTTACCTTGTCATGTTAATACCAAGCAACTGCTCACAGATGTCAACCACATGTTCCAAATATCAAGATAATCATATCTATCAATTTGAAATCAACCTTTACCAAGACTAACAATCATTTCATAATCCATTGTCAACTCATAGCCATTAGACATAATGCTACAATTGTCACCTACTACACTCAAGTACATATCAATTGTCTTCACACATATGTGTTAGTACAATCATCTTAAAACAATATCATTTATTAATCCAAACACATTCTCATATTATGTAGTTCATCAAACATCCAACCAACTTGCAAACATACCATGTTAAATTAATAAACTAAACAACATAATCAAACAATCAAGCACCAAATATACGAAATAAGAAATCTCATACCTTAATGTATCTTAGGGGAGGCTATCTTGTATGCACAATCAATCTAGGTAGCATCATATAACTTCACGACATATCAACTCAAACATAAATAATTTCATTATATCCATAATAGTACTTAACTAACATGTTTGCATCATAAACTCATAAACAATTATCATTCATACATAATAATCACATATACACAGTCAATCTAGATTAGTATGAAATAATATCACAACATATTAGTTCATACATGAATGTCATAGGGCCTAGCCATTTGCATATACCAAATCAAATTAGTAAGATACATATAACATCAATATCTTAATGTAATAACTCTAATCATCAAGATACTAGCATATAACAACAACAAGCTATATATCAGGCTCATCAATAACATATAACCTAATCATCAAGCTAACTATCATATAACAACAACAAGTTAACCTATAATATACTCATCAACAAGATATTAAATAATCATCAATTTATTTAACCTAAAACAACAATAGAAATGCATACCCCCACAGGTTATTATCATTCATGACTATCTGACACATGTGCATATGACTACACTAATCAACTAGCATTTATCATACATGTAACCATAATAATAATAAAATTACAAGTATATAAGTAACCCTATTTCTTACAACAACCATTAACCACATACCTACATGCCCACCATACAAACCTGTATGGCGATCTACTCTTACCCCAAAGTTTAGTGTTGTAATCTCATTCTGATGATCTGCATCTCCTACTCTATCTCAGCCAACACATTAGCCTCAAAACATACCAATATCATCATGATGACTTAATTGCATGCAATGATCTTACACACAACAACCTTCATTATGAAAATGCATGCATAACAACATATAAACACCAACATGAATAACAAATGCATAAATAATTGACATGCATTCATGACAAACACATCCCAACAACAACATCATCAACTTCCACATGGTGACATCACTACAACCATGATCAACACCATGCAAATGAAACAAGCACATGGATTACAAGCATAAGAAACACATATGCAACTGACATGAATGCATGACCAACACATGACCCATCCAATCTAAGGGTTGAACCATGCTCTGATACCACTCTGTAACACCCTCCTCCCACATCTACCCAAGTAATCGGCCAATGGGGGTAAACATCTAATGAGAGGTTACTATGAAAAGATTCAACCTCCTAAGTGACCTTAAGAGAGTGGAATTAATGGAAACACATCAAACACACCTCCCACATCAACAACAACACTCAGGAGCCACCCCAACCACACAGGTATCATGCCCTTGGGTCCCATGAATTTTTTAAGATATAAAACCTTTGGACACTCCCATGCTATGGGCATGCCAACATCCAGAGAGATATGGGCACTCCCACAAGGCTGCATGTATGCGTCCAAGGACTATTTCCATTAGAATTGTGCCAAAGTTTGTGGGATTTAAGGCACTTTTCAAGCCCATAATTCCGACCACTTCCCAAAACTTTTTGTAACTTATGGAATCCATCAAACACATGATGACAAGACTAATAAACCAAAAACTAACTCTAGGACTAGGCCTGACCATCCCTAACTAGGACTGAAATTCTGTCAAACACTTTGCATGAATGAAATCCACAGGTTTAAATAATAGATCTGAACATAGGGATCTCATACTAATATGAGAATCACTAAGAAGCACTGTTCCCTTATATCATTTGTTGCATTATCATCTATTAGTTCATAGATACATTTTCCATTAATTACAAGTAAAAACATGATGAGATCCATACATATCCACCGTCATAAAATATATACATAACCAACATAATAACAATAGAAATACCAAGGAAATCACAACCATATGATCCACATATAAACCAATACATTTTTACATAGGAAATCAAAGAGATAAACTCTTATTAATGAATTAAAAATCCAACCAGGGATGGGACTACCACGTTCCACCTGACCATAGAATGGTTGATCCAAATCTCTTTTTAGTCATTCACCCCTGTGCCATATTCCAAGCACGAATGTGGGACTCAAACCAGAAGAACTAACCAGGGCATCCTGAGGCTAAACCACCTCATCCTCATCAATAGAAACTAGGATTTACCATAATGCATCACGTATCACTAGGCCAACACAATGAACATGTAATAACAGTCTTTACCATGATTTCCACTAGATCACTAGGCCAAACAAGCATGGATGCCACTGAAATTCTACACCTATACCTCTGATTTGCAGGACCTCCTTTATTCCATGACCTTTGACATTGCGATCATCGATGTGTGGGACCTTTGATATTGCGATCAACATTATGCCATGCTACTTGATCCTCTGATTTCCGATTTGCGACATCTCCCAGACCTCCGATATGCTCTTCTCCTTTATTTCAAAGGTAACACAACCCTTAAACTTCAACAGACCATACCTTTTGATCTAGAAGTTCATTCTTGGACTTCCACATACCATTGGAAAGCTTATTCTGAGCACTATCCAATGGAGAGGGTCCAATTTAGACTTTGAGTCTTTCTATGGCTTGGAATATGACCACAATATTCTCTAGTATTTTTCACTTTGGGCAGCTGCAAACACATTTTGCAGTAGGTGACAACATTGGCTCCAACTAGGTACATTTCCTTGTTGGCAAGGTGTCGAGAACCTGCAAACCAGTAGCCTTCACCATTGGGCATAGATTAAAAAATATAATGAATCTATAAAACCAAAAAATCTCCATGGAACTTTATTTTCTAGGAGTCCTTTCCTCATAAAACTAAAATGCATAAATATAAATCCTAACAACTGGAAATTAAATACTCTGCTAGTGAGCTTATTTATGTACAACTCCTACTTATGCACAGGGCTCAATTCACCCAAGTGAGGTCCACCTTCCAATGATACCAACCCAACATCAGAGTACTAGAAATTATTCCATTGTTTTCTTGGGACTCAACAACTAAAACAGGCATACACCACTGCCCCCAACTAAATATTTGAGGCTCAGTTCTTTTGATCTCCTCCATGAAACTACTAATTTGGATGTGTTCTTGAAAATCAATGACTAAAATAGGCATGCACCATGAAAAATATTCAAACAAAAAACTTGATACATACCCTAGGAACAATATTTGTTTCTTACCAAGGAATGTTTTCATGTAGTCAGCTACTCGGTCATAGAACTGACGAGATAAAATTACAGCTGCCTCATTTGATTGAAAATTTGGTGATCAATATCTTCTTGGTTAGGGAAACCACTGACACTACTTGAATCTTTTTCTTTTTCACTGATGAGTTGGGAGGGGGAGGGTGGCTTCTCCTCTTTGAGGACTTCGGGATTGAAGCAGTTTGGATCTAAAGGACCCTTTCCTTTGTCAGTTGGCCTAAGAGGCTCTTGGGAGGAAGTACCTTCATTTTGGTCATTTCCTCTCGATCTCTTTCTAAATGACAGAAGATCATATTTCTTGTGTAGTCGAGCCATCATGAAATCAATGAACTTCTTGTAGCAATCATCAATCTCATAATCATTTAGCATTATATCAATATCATCCTCCTCTTCTTCATGCATTTTTATTTCTTGTTCTTCATTAGAGAAAGAGGAATATGGGTTCCCCTGAGCTTCATCGGCATATAGTATCTACTCCTCCGAATCATCTTCTATGTATAATGGAGGATAGATGTGGTCTTGTTGTTCTTTCTTCTCCCGTTGCAATATCTATGGGGTAGGTCTTCTGTATTGGGGATTTAAACTTGGATTAGCATCCCAAAAGTTCTGCCATTTATACTTTCTAAATCTAGTTTTTCTACTCTATAAAAGGAGTTCTTTATTGACATTTCCATCTCTTCTATCGTCTCTTCCATGTCTTGACAGTGGAGTTGCCAGGGTGTTTACAAATAAGATTCAGACAATGAGTCGCCAAGGTGTTTAAAAATGAGATTCTAATAGTGGAGTCGCAGGGTGTTTAACATAAGATTGTAATAATGGAGTTGCCAAGGTGAGAGATATTTGACCCACACTTCCCTTGCTCACCTAACAGAGGGAATGTAAAAATTTTTATTACCTAGGGAAAGATATTTTGATTCGTTCCTTGACAACGACACCAGAAAGATGTTTTTGATTTTTCTGGCACCTGCAATACAAGTGCTTCATGCGATACAAAATATTCCTAGAGACAACCTCTAGGTTCATTGTAGACCAGTGCCTAGGACATCTTAAGAGAGGAGTGATTTTGAATATAATCAGTGGGGATTTCTATTGCACTCCAATTGTCATGTAGTTTGAAAAATATAATGAAGGGGGGCTTGATTCAATGATCCTTCATCAAGGTAAACTAAGGAAAATATATGGATCTAAATACATAGGGGATAAATCAGGCTAATATCAAAGAGAAATGTCTGGTTCTGGTGGATGAGACACAACAATACATAGTTTAATATTGGAGTTGTAGTAAAAGTGAAGAGGAGGAAAGAGAGAAGGGAATTCGATGCATAGGGATGGAAATAATATGGAATCCTAAGCAATAATGTTTCTACAGAAGCATGGAAGACTGAAGAGGTGCAATGGTGGAAATAATGGAGAGCTAATTAAGGTCCCCAACTATATGCATCATGGATGCATTTATCACCAAATAGTAATTAGTAAATTTGTGCACATTACAGGTACTACGAGCTATCAAATAACACAAGTAAATATGTAACTACGCAGGTACTTCTCACTACTTAGCAGCAAACATACAACCATGAATAAGAGTGAAATCAACAATTTCATTACACTTTTTCATAGGGAGAAAGAACATACATGAAGCGTTAAACATACCGCACATTTCTTTGATTGGAATCATGAACATTAATCCTCAAAATGATTTCAATTCACCAGTAAATTACATTTAGAAATACATAGCTCAAGTCCCTGATGAATAGGCAAATAAAACCAAAAGTGGAATCATGTAATTTGGACCCCTCCGGTGTAGAATTCTGGGACCTCTATTAAGTGTTTCTTCCCCCTATTTATAAGGATAGGGAGAGCTTTGAAAACCAATTACAAAATATCTCAGCCATAGCTCTAGCTATCTGATCGACTAGATGTCTCGACGTACAATATCTCTGATGCCCAAATGATTACAATCGGGATTTGGTTCCTTCTTTAAAATGGAAGAGATACAAAATAAATAGAAATAATTAAAAACTGAATGATGATAAGAGGAAAATATCTCCATGCCGTTCCTGTTATGGCCTCTGCTCAGGACATGTCTCTTCGTCAATAATTTGGCAAGTTCGCCTTGCTTTCCCCTTTAACCGCTTGAATTCTCCACTCTTTGGAGCTGGGAGTGATCAAATGTGGTGGCCTTCATGGTATCACAGAATCACATTTGTCGATTCATCCATCTCTTTAGACTTCCTTGTATTACACTATCAGAGCCTGATATGCCCAATAGTGTTGCCACAGTGCAATATTGGAGAAGGCCCATATTGTAAACTTCATAGTGGTGCGACATTCAAATCTATCGATTTCCGATCTCTGATATGACAAGCCCCTTCTGCTTGGCCCCTCCCGCATTTCTAACCATACGACCGAGGGTTGTGAATTGGTGCTTAGCCTTAAGGTGCTAGTGCATTTTTTTATGGATCAGGGGCTATTTTTCCTATGTAAATAGTTTAGCACCCTTGGTCCTTTAATTTTTTCTAGACCATGTGCTAGCACAAAGTTTAAGCCCCCTTATCGGCGGTTTCCAAATGTCCACTACTGCAAAGTACTGATACCCATCAACCTCTGATTTGCGATCTCTAATGTGATGTCATCCTTTCCACGTGGCACTTCCTGAGTGATAACACGTGTCACACAGATATGCCTCAATAAGCCCCCTCAAAATGCCAAATCTGCATGACATATGTCCATTTGTACTTCCACATCATGCTAGTGTCAACTGCCCCGTGTCCTTATCAGAACCAATCATATGTCACCATGTGTCATTATGTAAGCCAGTCCCGTGCCGCCACGTGCCCTACTGAAGGAGAGAGAAAAGGACCTGCCTGCCTTTGGTTTTGTGATGAAATCTTTTTTTAACTTGTTTCGGTGTTCCCAGTGGTTTAACACGTAATTGGCACTTTACCATTTCACAACTTTTTAAAAGTTGACATGTCTAGAATCGCTGATCACCGATTATCGATATGATTAACTGCTGGGACCTCCGATTGTGATCATCAATATGCCGTATTGCTCTAATGTGTGATTTCTGATATGCGGTACCTCTGGTGTGCAGGACCTCCAATTTGTGGGACCTACGATATTCCATGACCTCCGATATTGTGATTTTCGATGTGTCGGGACCTTCGATATTGCAATCGCCAATATGCAATGCTGCTTGATCCTCTGATTTGCAATTTGCGACATCTCCTAGACCTCCGATATGCTCTTCTCCTTCATTTCAAAGGAAACAAAACATTTAAACTTCAACATGCCATATCCTCTGATCTAGAGGTCCATTCTTGGGCTTCCACATACCATTGGAAAGCTTATTCCAAGCACTATCCAATGGAGAGGGTCTAATTTAGAATTTGAATCTTTTTGTGGCTTGGAATATGACTGCAAATGTCTCTGTTCTTTTTCACTTTGGGCAGCTGCAAACACATTTTGCAGTACGTGACAACACATCCAACCAACTTGCAGACATACCATGTTAAATTGATCAACTAGACGACATAATCAAATAGTCAAGCACAAAATATACGACATAATCAAACTCCTACCTTAATATATCTCATGGGATGCTATCTTGTCTACATTATCAATCTAGATTAGCATCATATAACTTTACGACATTTAAACTCAAACATTAATAAGGTCATGATATCCATAATTGTCCCTAACTAACATGTTCACATCATAAATTCATAAACAATTATCATTCATACATAATAATCACATCTGCATAGTTAGTCTAGATTAGTATGACATAATATCACAAAATTTTAATTCATACCTGAATTTCATAACCCTAACCATTTGCATAGACCAAATCAAATAAGTATGATACATATAACATCAAGATCTTAATGTAATAACCCTAATCATCAAGTTACTAGCATATAACAACAACAAGCTATATATCATGCTCATCAACAACATATAAATTAATCATTAAGCTAACTATCATATAACAACAACAAGTTAACCTATAACATACTCATCAACAACATATAACATAATCTTCAAGTTATCTAAGCTAAAACAACAATAGAAATACATACCACCAAAGGTTACTATCATTCATGACCATCCGACACATGTGCATATGAATACACTAATCAACTAGCATTTATCATACATGTAACCATAACAATAATAAAATGACAAGTATATAAGTAACCCTAATTCTTATAACAACCATTAACCACATCCTTGCATGCCCATCATACAAACTTGTATGATGATATTCTCTTACCCTGAAGTTTAGTCTTGTAATCTCATTATGATGATCTGCATCTCTTTCTCTATCTCAACCAACACATTGCCCTCATAACATACCAATATCATCATGATGACCTAATTCATACAATGATCTTACGCACAACAATCTTCAGCATGAAATAGCATGCATAACAACATATAGACATCGCCATGCATAACAAATGCATATACAACTAACATGCATTCCATCACCAACTTCCACATGGTGACATCACTACAACCATGATCAAAACCATGCAAATGCAACAAGCACATGAACTACAAGCATAAGGAACACATATACAACCTGCATGAATGCATGACCAACACACCGCCCATCCAGTCTGAGGGGTGAACCATGCTTTGATACCACTCTATAACACCCTCCTCCCACATCTACCCAAGTAACTTTCCAACTGGGGTAAACATGTGATGAGAGACTACTATGATATGATTCAACCTCCTAGATGACCTTAAGGAAGTGTAATTGATGGAAACATATCAAACATACCTCCCACGTCAACAACACTCCTCCCATGAGCCACCCCAATGACACAGGTATCATGCCCTTGGGTCCCAATGAGATTTCAAGCTATAAAACCTCTGGACGCTCCCATACTATGGTCACACTAGCATCTAGAGAACTCTGGACGCTCCCACAAGCCTGCATGCCTGTGTCCAGTGACTATTTCTAGTAGACTTGTGCCAGAGTTGGCGAGATTTAAGGCACTTTTCAAGCTTATAATTCTGGTCACGTCCCACAACTTGCTGTAACTTTCAGAATCCATTAAACACACTATGAGAAGACTAACAAACCAAAAAATAACTCCAGGACTTGCCCTGAACATCCTCAACTAGGATTGACATTCTGTCAAACACTTGGCATGAATGAAATCTACAGGTTTAAATAACGTATCTGAACATAGGGGTCTCATACTTATCTGAGAATTGCTACAACGCATTGTTCCCTTATATCATTAGTTGAATTATCATCTATTAGGTCATAGATACATTTTTCATTCATTTACAAGTAAAAACATGATGAGAGCCATCCATAGCCACCGTCATAAAATATATACATAACCAGCATAATAGTAATAGAAATACCAAGGAAATCTTAGCCATATGATCCAAATATAAAACAATACATTTTTACGTAAGAATTCAAGGAGAGAACCTATTATTAATGAATGCAAAATCCAACCCGAGATGGGACTACCACGTTCCACCCGACCATATAATGGTTGAGCCAAATCTCTTTTCATCCATTCACCCCTGTGCCATATTCCAAGCATGAATGTGGGACTCAAACCAACCAGGGCATCCCGAGGCTAAACCACCTCACCCTTATCAATAGAAACCATGTTTTACTATAATCCATCCCGAATCACTGGGCCAACACAATGAACATGTAATAACAAGCTTTACCATGATCTCCACTAGATCACTAAGCTAAACAAGCATGGATGCCACTGGATTTATCCACCTACACCTTGAGGAATTTTCTTGTCTCCTAGTCTCATTAGGCCCTAAACTGAGACTCACTCTCCAAGATTTAACACATATGCCAACC